>HE670112.1:100812-135468 GCA_000313835.2 Heliconius melpomene melpomene
AAAATTACAATAACACAACAATCAAGTACAACTGCCTACAATCTTATAGGTTAATAAATATATAATTATATTTTTTTGCTAGATTATGATCTATTTAACTTATAAAAATTAAAATTGTTATTGTTTTTAACATATAAGAGCAAGTTTGTCTTGTAGCAATGTTGTAATCTTTAGCAGTATATTTTAATTGTTTTGCAGAAATACTATTTGTGTAAATATAATTAAAACAAATGTTTATAAGCAATAAAGAAAATGTAAAATGTTTATTAGTTTTATTACTGCATTTATTTTTTATTATTGTACTATAAATTATTCAGACTCTTTCAAAATCATTTGGAAGTATTATATAATTTAAATAATAATACTTCCAAATGATTTTGAAATAGTCATAAATCTGGCTTTTGAATAAAATTCTAAAGCCAAATTTTCCCGCAAATAGTTTTGCTGGGCACGCACAGAGATGGCAGCAGCATCGTTTTGTCACCCATTTTTTAGTATGAAGTGAACATTCTTTGAGTAAATGTGTTCTGTGGTTATAAGTGTTTTGCGTGCTCGGCGATTTCTTGCTATCGAAAAATATGGATCAAAGGATTTGCATCAAATTTTGTGTAAAAAATAAAATAAAGTGCTCCGAAACACTTAAAATGTTGACAGTGGCATACGGTGAAACTGTTCTGAGTAAAAAAAGATGGCCGGGAAGATGCCAATGACGAGCCTCGCTCTGGACGCCCAAGCACGTCAACAACTGATGAAAACGTTCAAACAGTGAAGAAAATTGTTCTGGAAAATCGTCGAATCACTATCAGAGAAGTTGCTGAGGATGTTGGTATATCGCTTGGCTCGTGCCATGAAATTTTTTCTAACGTTTTGGGCATGAGACGTGTGTGAGCGAAGTTTGTTCCGAAATTGCTAAAATGCCCCTGCTCACTCATCTTTGCTGGTGAGAGATTTTTTGGCCAAAAACAACACCACAATCATGCCTCAGCCACCATATTCACCGGATTTGGCCCCATGTGACTTTTTCTTGTTCCCAAAACTAAAGAGACCTATGAAAGGACGGAGATTTGCAACGATTGAAGAGATAAAGACTGCATCGCTGGAAGAGCTCAAGGCTATACCGAAAAGTGCTTATGAGAAGTGCTTTGACGATTGGAAAAACCGTTGGCATAAGTGTATTGTATCTGAGGGGGATTACTTTGAAGGGGACAACATAAATATTGATAAATAAATAAATATTTTTTCTTAAAAATACAAAGTCACCTTACTTTTTGAACACACCTCGTATACATATTTTAATTTAAGTAAAACAACACTAAAATTTAATGTAACTCATTTATTAAATGATACACAATGTATAAAACACTACAAAATGGCAACCTATATGAGCCACTTTATTGTTAATACCAATATATTTATAATTGAACGCTACTAGAATTTATATCATAGAACTGCAAAAAATAAAAAACTTCAGTTTATACCAACAATTATATTTTTTTACAAAGGTTAAAATGTTACTTGGAGATAAAAAATATGTTATTATAAAAAATTATAATAATTTAGCATATTATTTAAGTCATATGTAACATATTATTATACATACATATTATATGGTTGATTTATCATTATAACTAAGATAAAATTAGGTAATTGTTATTATAATTTTAATGTAAAACTTCTGAACTTAATATAATTTTTAAAACTCTTTTGCCTTATATAAATACTAAACAAAAAAATTAAAGATTATTTAAATGATTTACTATAATTTTAATAAAATACAGTGTGTCATCAAAAAAATATATATTTCAAGATACATTATTTTTGTCATAATTTTTTCTCAATAAATAATTAATGTAAAGTAGACCCATTATCGAAATAAATATATAATTATATATAATTCAAATTTACTATAATGCCATTTTAAATAAAAAAATATTTTTTTATATAAGAAAAACACACTGATTGATATGACAAAAATAACATCAATTCGTACTATCCCTATAAGGTATATATTTTTTCTTATGTTCAAAGCACCAAGGCCTTATAATATAATAACTAAATTCTATGTAACGCTAAATACCAAAATAAGTCTTTAGTATTGATTTGTCATGCACTAACAAATACAAATTCTTATTTATAATTCTAATTTTTCTAATAATTTTCATGTCTATTACAGTCTAAAATTTTATTTTCATAAACTTCTTAAAGACATGTGTTTAATTTAATAAAATAGTGCAATAGTTTAACCTGATAATATACTAAATATATATAGCATAGTAGCTTCATGCTTTATCCCGGATATTTTGTATGTTTTAAGATTTTTTAAAGTAGATAGTAAAAATGCTAACAATAACTGGATATCATCTTTAAACAAAGATTTATAATCTCTGTCAATACTATATAATGCAGATATGCAGAAAGTGCTGCTAGGTCTCATTTTTTTTGAAAGAAAGAAAGATATCATAAAATATTAAAAATACTTATAGCAATAAATTATACTAAAAATCATATGTTTATTTAAAATTTTAACAACAGGTATATATAAACAAATCAATTTTAAATACATTTAAATATTTAATAAACATTTTCATATCGAGTGAAGAACGTTTGGCAAGTAGAAGTGTTATTTATAATTATTAATCTGGGTACATATTGATTGAAAAAAAAAAATCTTAAATGAAGAACATTATTAAATTAGAAACCACAGATACTTAACGATAACAATTAGTCTGATTAATAGGTTTTCTAACGTATTTATTAAACAAATATATTATAGTACTATTCTAGTTCTAATAAAATATTTTGAAGCGTCTATATGTAGTTAGAAAATATGTGATAAAGTAAATCTTTTTATATTATTAGAATGAGTGAGAGAAATTCTTAGAAAAAAAGAATTTATTCTTTTATTGACTAACAATCGATTATTAAAACTACTTATATATAACTTTTATAATAATAATAAAAAGCTGAAGAGAAATTTATAAGCACTTCAATATTTTAATATACCTAGCTTAATCAGAGTTCTAATTGATGTTGAAACAATACATAAAAAAACAAAGAAAAGTAATTTTACTAACAACTTCAAGATCAACTGGTTACCTAAATTAAGGTTAAGCAAAAAAATTAACAACCAATTACTTGCATTTTTCAAAAGGTAAGTAAATCAGAAAAATGATAAAAGAGGAAATAGTAAAGGTGCTCTAAATATAAAAAAGCATGCACGAGGACAGCGCGAGTGTCGCATAATAAAGGGAAGTACTATACGGTCAACGAGTCGTGACCCCCCTGAGTTTATCCTTTCAGAACTTTTGCGCAATGTTCACTCGAGAATAAATCAAAAGAAAAATGATAAAATTAAATCTGGGCAGCCGTCTACAGCTAACTTCAGGGCGGCCATGACTCGTCGATCGTATTGTGGGAAGCGGCGTTTGAGGAGCTCACTGCCTATGTACTGGAAGTAGGTTTGCAGCATGGGCATAGGATATGGGAGGGGGGAGGGGTGTGATCCATAGAATAAACCGGTGCCCACCTCAGATTTTTATCAACAAAAAAATCAAGCATGAAAAATTAGAAAAAGTCAAGAAAAGAAGTCAAGCCCCTCTTTGGAAAATATCTCTAGAAACGCTCATGGAGGAATCAGGAATAAAGGAGGAGGGAAGGGAAGGAAGTTACACAAGGAATAAACAAACAAATTACAAAGTAATAAATATTCGTCGTCTATGCAGCGCCACGGCGACGGCCAGCCACATGAGCATGGCGGCGGCGTGCGCGGCCAGCAGCTGGCCGTGCGCCGGCGCCACTAGCGCGTAGTAGAAGGGGAAGTGGCGTTTGAGGAGCTCACTGCCTATGTACAGGAATAGGGCGTTTTGTCCTACAATTAATGTAGATTTGTTTAATATTCAGACAATAATTTGGGGTCAGTCGTGGTGTAGGTGCATAAAGTGTAACAGTAAACGAGACATGTTGTGGGTTCGATCCCTACTCGAGGAAATTTAATATTTTTATTTCTTCACTCGGTGTCGAATACTGGTAACAAGACACCGCGGCGTTGAATTCCGCCACTCAACACGCAATGCTTCGCAAATTGTGAAATGTGCAACAGAGTGTTTTAACATATAACCCACATCCTCAATTATTATATGTTTTAGCTTCATGCTGGTATCCCTGTATAATATCCCATATATCACTCCATTCTGGATTTTTCGGCCCATTTTTGAGATATTGCGTATTGAGTTGCGGAACTCAACATCGCGGTATCTTGTTACCAGAGTGAGTTACCAGGGTTTTAACACACATCCGTCGTGTTAACGCTGTACCGCTGCGTCACGACGGCTTTAATAAGATATTATAGCTATTTCTTTTTATGTAACCAAAAATATTTTTAATATATAATACACACCTGCATAATACAAAGGCCGTCCACCCCACTTTGTTTTCAAGTCAACCAAGAAATACAACACAGCCTGTATAAAGAATGCCATGGCGGCAGTCACTAAGCAGTAAGAGAGTGACCACAGGTTCTTATTCACTGGTATAACGCCGCCATTTTTGGAGAACATGCATAGAGCACCTCCGAAGACACCGAATATTATCGACCAGAATATCCATCGCATTATTCTTGCTCTGCGAAATAAGGAATTTATTTTTCAATATTTTATGTGGTTAATAAATAATAATAATAAAAAAATAAAGATTTTCTAAAATAGTATTTTTATAAAGAATGCAGTAATTAAATACAAATACAGGCAATAAGATTCAATTCATTGAAAAAGATGGAAGTATTTGTAAAGGTTATTTTGTAATAATGTGGTTAGCAACAATAAGTAACCCAAAGTAACTAAAAAAATACGTGATTACAAAATACCTTTATCACAGTCACGTTTATCGAAAAAAAAAGAACAATAAAACATTCCATTTTCAAATCTGACATTATTTTTAATATTTAATTTATCTATAGCAACAAAGACTGTACAAACCTAGCATGATTGTAAACCAGCATTATTCTGGTAGCATGAGCCCCCGCCTGGACGACAAGTACTCCAGATAAGATGCCCAGGATACCCTCAGGGTCATGGGGGAGGACAGTATGGTATATCTTGCGGAATGTACCACGTGTGTAGAGATGGGACTCGCCTAGGATTAGTCTGTAGGAAGAATAAGAAAAAATTATAAGATAAGTTTGTTATTTCTAAAATTATCAATTAAAATTATATGGATATTATACTGGAAAAACCTCTTCGAAAGTAAATTAAATAAACTTATAAATAAAAGTGATATTTTGATATGTAAAAAATTGTTGTTCGCCACTTGTTTACCGACCAATAGATTGTTGCAATTAAGACGAAATTTTTATATTTTGCATCTCTGTAGATTTTTACAAATTTCGACTTCCTAAAAATGATTTCTTAAGAATGATCATATATAAAATAAAAAAATATGTCTCTAAATGTTTCTCTTTCCATAGTGTGTGAAGTATTTGTTATGAAGTTGATATCATTGTAAAATTAAAGTGTTCTATTTGAACGAAATATATGTTTAATTCAAATATTACTTGGGAAATATAAATATTTTCAACAAAATATTTATTGCATTTAAGCTATAATACATTAAAAAAAGTTTCTGAATTAGTTTAGAGAAAATTTAATAATCAAATCTTTAACAAAAAAATACTCAAATCAATAATTGAAACTCACCTATCAATGTAACCAGTAATGCCCGCGGTACAGTTCTGTAGGGAGAAATCACCCAAAGCAGTACGATGTAGACCACCAGGTCCGGAGTAGCCCTTGGGACAGCCAGGAGCTGGCACTGTAAGAGTTATGATGACCTGGAAAGAAGAAGGAACGGACCTACAACCGTTATGTTTAAAAGTAAACGTTCCTACTGCGCCTCAACGGCCTTCCTGGTAAATCTATACATATAATAAAATTGTAACTGATCACTGTTTATACAGGAAAGTAAATGGGAAAATCTATTATTGGAGATATTTATCAATATAATAGAACCAAAAAAATATATTTTTTTAAATTTTGCCTGTTTGTTTGTGTCACTAAGTATTGTATTTTGGTAAGCTTTCCTTAATATTTAGTATTTGTATTATTTCAATCACTTCATAAATAAAAAAGTAATATCAATTTAAATTATTTAATGCAAGCAAGCAAAACCGCGAGCGGATCGCTAGTTAGTTATAACAATAATAAAATAAATTACCTGTATAGCTACAATAAGAATTGTAGCTAACCATTGTTGCCAACCGGCCGAGATATCGCGGAACAGTGAACGACCTTAATAAGAAAAAAAATATAAAAATCATAATTAATAAATGTATAAAAAAAGTATTATTAGGTAATAATTATAAAACGTACATAGAATTGAACAATCAAGTTACGTAACAAAGATAATAATTATAAATAATAAAAAACATTTCCTTTATTACCAGGCCAGATCAGTCGTGGCCCAGGGGGACTGTAAAGTGTGACTGTAACACCGATTGGTTGTGGTTTCGATCCGTGCTCGAGGAGATGAAATATTTATTTCAATTTATATATCCATTTCTTCGCTCTGGTGTCGAGGCAAAAGCGCGGCGTTGAGTTCTGCCACTCAACACTCAATGCCCCCAGAATTCGGCAGAAAGTGGGGAACGGAGTTCTTAACACTAGGTTCCCTCTGCCTACACTGCTATGTGCGGGATTCAGGGCGGCCACTACTCGTCAATCGTACTATATAAATTACGCATCAATACAAACCTGGCGTTATGTTCTGACTGGTCCTCATAAATGCACATTCTAGGGCACCGACAATTAAATACATCGCGGCTAAACGCTGTAACACGCCCGGGAACCGAACGTTGATCCACGACACGTTGATAGATGATAGACATATACCGATAAGAGATAAAAGGAGAGATCGACGGGCTACCTGTAATTAAAAAAGGTGTTTCTTTTTGTTCCGTAGGTACCTCAAAAGAAAAAATGAAAACCTTATAGGATCTCTTTCCTAACAAAATTTGTCCCGAAAACATTAAAAAAAAACAATATTTACACGAACATACGTGTTCAAAGCTAAAGTCCAGGCCCCCACAACCAACTCACCTGTCCAAAAGCTGTCCACCTAGGCATAGAAGTTCTAAGCCTAGCATTCAAAGACAGAACTAAGGCTTCCCCCATAGCGAAGGCGAACCATGGGAACACCACGTCGGCCACAGTGAGACCATTCCAGGTGGAATGGGAAAATATCCTGTAACCACCGCCGCCAACGTTTACGAAGATCTGGTGGAAAGTAGGGAAAAAATATGTTCAATCAATATAATATGGTATCAATCATTAGAAAATTTAGTAATCATTTGGGGAAAAAAACGTATTGAATCAAACTCAAAATATACATAAGCAGTTGTAATAAGTTTATTTAAGTAATTATTTCGTTCTGGTACGCTTACGCTGGTAGTTTTAACGTACTAACTCGTAAGTGGTTATGTAAAATGAATATGTTGAATATCGCATTATAACACAACTTTCACGGGCCTCAGCACTATTAATAGTAAGGATGTTTTTCTATATTTCAGTTCATCGAGTTCCCTGGCCTACCTAGTGGAATAATCCTACGATTTCATTTGTTTAACATGAATTAATGACGCTAAGCCACAGTGGCGTTCATTTAAAATAATATAATATTGCATTTGGATCTAGGCGAGTCATTCGATAATTGTATTGCTATGACTAATTTTATTGAAAATAAAACTATGATGTGTGAGCGACAGCCTAGTTTAAATAACCATTCAATGATAGCCTAGCCTCTTTATTAATACCGACTTCATATATAATTAATATGCTTATTATATTACCGTAGACCAAGCGAGCGGAACACTAGTGTACATATCAATAAAATAATTATTACTAATAATCAATCCAGTAAGAGACTCACCGAAATTTTCGTGTCTATGTATAGACATAGATCGAAAATTTCGATGTTGTTCGGAGTAAATAGTTACTTATCTAATATCGGAACCAATTCCGATATTTCAACTTCTAGGGATTGCCCCTAAACTGTAATAACACATCATCCGACAGAAATAAATAAATGTGTATTAAGTACTCTACCACATACAATTCATACCACTAGAAAAATTAGTTAAATAATAATTTGTTTTCTAGATAACATCGCTGTGGGAAGTCCCTGTTAGGTAATGGGAAGTAACTGTAATTTATATTATTTAACATGATAAAACAGAAGAGTTTGTTTGATTTTTTTAATGCGCTAATCTCAAGAACTACTGGTTCGAATTGAATTCGTTAATTCGTTATGATCAGTTTTATATGATGGCTGTTCATCTTGCAAAAAATAAATAAATAAAAAAAAATAGACAATATGTACATATACATACCATAAGAGCTATAGAGAATCCCCTAAATATATCCAAGGAGCGTAAACGTGAACGCGTGGGTGACCTCGGCACGCTTGCTTCAGTTGTAAGAACACGGGTTTCAGAACCCAACTCATTGTCTTCTCTATAATAAAAATTATATATATTATATAATATTACATAAAATAAAGCTGATGCTGGTGGTTTAGTCCCCATCTGGGAGAATGATTATGTTTAAATTATTTGTATTTTCCTGCTCTGGAAAGACAATGTCCAGCATTTAATTCCATCACAATATGTGGGAAAAGGTGAAAAGCTGTTTTCTTGTATCATACTTAAATTGTAGTATAGTAAAGAAAATAAATGTATGCATATATTAGACAAATTATGACAGATGGTATATCGTTTTTTATCAATGTTAATTGCAGAAAGTTTTCTTGTTCAAAAAACAAATATTGGTTTCTTTTACTGGAGGACAGTTTCTAAATTTGACCAAATTTATCCATGTACCAAATTTAGATGCATAAATTCTTATGCTGAATTTGACTAAGTCACAAGTGTTATATAACATAAAAAAGTAGCTATACACTTTTCCCATATAGATTGGGTTTAAAATTTGGAACCTTATTTTATAATGCTTCTTTTCCCACACATCACCCAATTTTCTGGGCCACAAGGACCTATGTGAGACCTATATATATATCATTGAAAAAATCTTACCTGGCAAAATATCGAGCGTAAAACCTGCCAGCAACAACTCTTTTGCCAATTCCCTTTACAATATACCATAGTGTTGCCATAGACAGTAGCACAACAACCGCAGTAAGTATTGGCAAATATGCAGCATCAGGTTCAGCTGTCATACGTGGGAGGCATATATCTTTAGTTATTTCAGTCACATTGATACTGTAGCGACCATATTCTCCAAATTCGTATGTGCCTATGGGTGTAAAAATTTTTATGAAAATATATTCAATAATTGAATTTTAAAAAGACAGATATTTTTTAAGCTTCATACTTTATTCCGCATACATAGGACACTCTACTTTTGTCTGAAGTCAAGATTTTGAGTTTAGATTAGTGAAACTAATTGCTGCAAAATTGTGCCGAAAATAAAATGAAGATACATTAATAAAGATATTTTTTTAACTTCACACTTCGATACAGTGTGAAGGTGGTCGTCCGAAAGAACCTAGTGTTAAGTCATTTCATTCTCATTGAGACCATTTGTTTTCTACTTTTTGCCTAATTCTACATGTTGCATGGTGGAACTCAATGCTGAGCTTTGCATCTTACCAGAGCAAAGAAATTAAAATAAGAAATATTTAATTTCTTCGAGTTGGGATCAAACCCACAACCTGTGGTGTTTATAGTTAGATGCTTGTGCCTCGGCACCACAACATTGAAATTGCTCCACAGATAATTTTTATCTGGCAATTACAGTATCCATCAGACATGTTTAAATTGTTTATCTAATACTTATCAAATGTTTATTTATTTATATACAAACTTTCAAGATAAAGATATATAGGAAATAAAATAATCAGTATTGGTCATGTGCATGTTAATAATGTAATATGATTAAGCATAGTCATAAAATAATCATAAAAGTATAAATGCAAATATATTAGATGCTGTAAAACAAGGACGATGATTCATATGACCTACTCAATAAAATGAAAATGCTAACAAACTTGTTTTATCATAACTGCAACAGAAATTATTATATATTGTTTATTATAGAATTATTCTAGTCATATATATCTCTATTTAATAACCGGTTCAAGGAGGCTTCATAACAAGATAATAAACAAAGAATTGTGTAAATTGCGTACCATTGCAAATTTCGCCATTTCCATTCTTTATAGCATATCGTAGTGGACTTAAAGTTTCTAAAACTATTCGCCTCGTAGATGGTACTTTAGCAGTTTCCAGTAGCATGCAATCCTCGCATTCTTCATATTGGCTCCAGAATGTAACAGATTCGTTTGTTATAATTTGCAAACAAGCTTGGTCATATCGCAGTATTACGTTATCACAATCTCGTCTAATTGCGCCCACGTTTTCAAATTGTCTGAGCATTTTGCTAACTCTACATTAGCATAAAATATATTTGTTTTTGTATCTCACACAAAGCAAAAGCAATAATGCACTTGCAAAATTGCAAAAACAACTTACAAACTCAAAACTGACAATGTGAATTGTGAATCATTGAATGAATGAAAGTGAAATGTCAAATGACGTTTAAGAACGAATGAAAATCTGTCAGTAATCAATACTGCCAACTTATAGTTATAAGTGATAATTTGTTTGTTTTCTTTTTAATGCTTGTATTTTGTATTCTCAATTTTTCATAGTCTAATATAGCACACGTAATATTATCAGTATTCCAGTATTCATTAGTATAAGATTAGGTTGGTACCTGGTATTGATATTTCTCTCTATTTTAAAGTTATTACTTGTTATATGGCAAAATCGAATGCTGCATTTTTTGAACAATGTTGTAAAAAATATATAATTTTGAAATATATATAAATATTCCAGAATTGTAGTCACATTGTTGATATCCTAAGAATACAATTTTAGACATTTTAACAATATTATTATAAAATATGAGGCGGTTGTGGCGCAGTGGCATAAGCGTGTGAATGTAAACACATCAGTTGTGGACGGGTTCGGTTCCCAGTCCGGATGATGTATTATTATTTATTAAAGTTTTCATTTCTTCGCTAGTATAATAAAGCGAAACATGACGTTACCCCATTCAACACATCACAAAATTCGGCGGAATGTGGGGAACGGAGTGTCTTAACACTAGGTTCTCTCTGAAAGCTGAGAAAAATAGAAAGGTAGAAATTTAATAACTAATATGAAGTACATGATTAAAATTTAAAAATTGATATGGGTCATACTCGGCTCATAGGTTTTGTAGGTAATCATCATGTTTCACCACACCATTCTATCAGTGCCAAATGCTCGCAAATATGTGATAAATAGTATTATCATATTCAATAAAAACTTACTGAAACATAAACGTAAATTTCTTATTAATTACTTTATTAGACAGGAAAATTTAAAAGGTTCGTTAACAAATTTAATAGATTCCTTAAGAAGTCATTTTGAACATTTTTCGGGATATCTACGTATGTTTTATTTCCATATTCCAGCCTATGATATTCATAGAACCAGCTAGGGAGAGGTGATGGAGGATTTACAAAATATTGGTATCTTGTTTTTCCGGATGTCAATATCAAAGATGTGTACGGTCCTATAAAATAAATCTGAGAAAAGAAAATTGTCACGATTAATGTTTTGGCTATCAAAGTATGTATAATTGTAAATACTACATTTATATTTATACTTATATAAATGTAAATAGATTTAGTTGAATTATTAGTATATATACTTAAGTATTGTCAAGAAAGAAAACATGTAAAAATTTGTATGTAGCAGATCTCGAACCCGCACCTCATAAATAAATATTTCATTTCCTCGAGTGGGGATCGAACCCACAACCACTCGCGTTTGCAGTCAGTTTGTGAAAAACAATAAATATTATTTATTACCTTTAACTGTGGCTGTACCTTTGAATTTTCAATCAAATAAGACTCCGAGTTGTCCATATGTGTTATTCTAGAATTTAAAATTATAACTTAATTATAATAAAATTCAAAACGAAACTAATAAATTGAACAGTCAATATTCCCGTACTTACAAAAATTTGTTCATAACCTTTTTTATTTCTTTTTTTATATCTTTTAAATTTCCATATTTTTTATCTAGTTCCTTTGTTTTGAACGTTTGTTGTTCCTCTTCAGATAAAATTTTCATTGGATCATCTTTCTTAACTCTTCGTGATTTTTGCATTTTGTAACTGTAAAAAATATATTTAATATAAAAAATATACAAATAATTATATTTTTCTTAATAATAAAAAAAGACATTCAATAATGTTGAAAATAATCACTTACTTTTGAATTGCCGGTGCGATTATCTTTTCGAACCTTTTTTCTTCATATTGATTGGCCATAAATAATTTATTGAAATTTAAATCATCGATATTTAAATTTAAAACCAACAATGTGTCATCTAAACCATTACTTTTAGTATTTTTTTCTGAAATATCAAGAAAATCCTTGTTTCTTTTAAGTTTAGCCGAAGTTAGGGATACGATAAACAATATACGAGCTAATTGGTACATGTTTACTTTCTATATCAATGTCGAATTAATTAGTTTTGGTCCGACCCCGATCGTTTTGCGTCTTATTTTCACCTGAATAAATAATGTGGCTCTCAAAGTTTTTGAAACTAATTTATTTATATCGCAAGACATTTTCACGGTTCTTGTGTAATTATTAGAATTGATATAGCTAACTGAAAAATGACTGCGACTTGTGCGTTCGATATCTTAGCTGAAACATTTATGTTTTCAATAACTCATACAGTTTAGTGTAACTTGTAAATATTTCTCAAACGAAAAGCGAAAACGAACGAAGCAAATGGCATTTTGAGTGACTTTCCACATAGCGTTACTTACTTAACTACTCTGTAAAATGCGAAAGGCATGTAAATATAAAACAATAATTATTTGAATGTTCTTTTTTATCTAATAGTGAAATTTGACATTAGATGTACTTATAACTATTTACATTTATGTAGGTATTGGGAAACATGGCGTTTCTAGTGGTATAATAGTGCTACCACTTTGATTGTGCTCAAGAGGCACGCTCGAAACGCCATAACTAAAGAACTGAAGTAGTATTAATATACAATAAAGTAAATGCACTATACCTACACCAAATTTTACCCATAATAACATAATTGACAGTTAATATATTGAATATTAAATAAAATAAAATTAGCAAAAAACAGTTCTCATTAATTTTATTATAATAATTACATACAAAAATATATTTACTTACAATTTATTCATTATTAACATCAAATTAACTGTTGATATAAATAATAGAGATAACATTAATAGGAATGCTTTGAAAAAGGAATTCTTATAAGTATATTTCTTAACAGATTATATTATTTAAATTATGCATATTTATTAAATGAAGTAATACATGATTTGAAATGATTTTATACTTATTAAAAAAATATAAATATGAAAAATGACAGCGAAAGCTATACTGTAACTTGAACAACTTTTTTCTACATTGTTTATTTTTGTACTTACAATATTTATTTTTGTTTTGACTTGTGGCCAAACAAAATAATACTAAAACACGATCTGAATAATTAATCAATTATTATTTTATGGTATAATATTATAAACTTTATGTACAAATAAATATTTCAAGTAGTAGCAAACAAGTATAACAATGCTTTAGCAAATTGCACTATCTCCGATCCACCTAATTTAGATTCTCCGTATACTCTATCCACAAATGTTATTGGTACTTCACCGATTGTGTACTCTAATTGTCTTGCCCTGAACAAAATAAAAAAATAACATATATATACACAAGTACTGTAAAGTCTTATTGTATTAATAATTGATTAAAAAATATACTAAATAAATAATAAAAATTTTTGCTCAATAACAACACATAGCAGGGTAGGTAGAGGATATCTAGTGTTAAGACACTATTCTGCTTTAATTCTAATTAATTATTTTTTATTGAGTAGTAAGTGTGATGCTGTTCTACTGTGTCACAATCACTCAAAAATTAAGCTTAGATTTACCTTATAATCATTTCCATTTGAAAAACATAACCCTTAGATACACAGCTGTCTATTAATTTCTGCAAAATATCCTTTTTGTATAATCTGTAAACAAAACACATAAATATATGTTATGTTATTCTTTAGGCACATACTCTTCCAATGAAATAATTTGTAAAAACACAAGTTTTTAGGAACTTATTTAGTCTACTGGAGCTGGAAAATGAAAATAATTTAAAATTATGCCCATGAACAGGAATCAAACTGCCAACCATCCTGTATTACAGTCAGATGTAATTTTCACAGTGCACCATTACAACTGCAAAATTATATTAAGAACAATAAAATAAATTGCATATTATTATTCATTCCTTACCTAAAAGATCCAGTTAAATCTGATGCTCCAGGTCTCAAAAGTAATTGTGTAATAAAATTAGCACCTCTTGAAATTAGTTTTCTTTTAAAATCCCACCCATAAACACCTCCATCCCCTTTATATCTAGTGCCAGATACAAGATCATAATCATTCTTCTTTTGGAGTTCTATAAAACTTGGAATAAACTTGGGCTGCAAGATAAAAAATCAAATTACATTAAATACATAATTTTGAATATGAAGCAGTAGGGATTCCCACTTTGGGAATTGAATTATCTTAATATTACTTTGTGGCATTATGCAATGTCTTGATTTTAGGCAGAAATTAAAGAGAAGAGTATTTTGATGCTAGGTACTCTTGTTTATTCTGCTATACACATATGAGATTAAATATGAAGTAAAACAAATCCAACACCAAGTCAATGGTGATGATGATGATGAGAATATAGTAGTAGTTATGGTTCTATATGGTTTATTAACCAAGTAAACATTTTACTGAAATATTTTACATAATCTATTAACAAACAAACTTACAGATTAAATTTGCAACTACTAAAATGTAAATATAATTTTAATGTATTATTTAACTTACATGGTGACTTAAATCAGCATCCATAATAATAATATAGTTGCCAGTTGCATGTTGAATGCCATGGATATAAGCTGTACCTAATCCTAATTTCTTTTCTCGAGGTCGTAACACTATTTTATTAGAACCATATATCTTTTGTAGTTGCTTTGCCACTTCCAGAGTTCCATCAGGGCTTCCATCATCGATGATTATCACTTCATAATCGTAGCCGCTAATAATAACAAATGGGATTAAATAAAATAAGTCTATGATTAGAAAAGATAATTATGTACTTAATATTATGTGATAGCTTATAATTTTTTTTTTACCTATTGTCCAGATATTTTACAATAAGCCATATTATAATAGGCAAATTTTCTCTTTCATTGTATGTGGGCAATAGAATGGAATATTTATCACTTTTCGTAATTTCCGATTCTACTAGAGCCGCCATGCTGTCAAATGATATATCATAAAAGTCAAAACTCAAAATATGATGACAAAAACACTATTTTGATACAGAATATACTTAGAGTGTAAATAAGTATGCTAAACGCCGTAAATACATTTATAATATTTGTTCAGTAGGTAATATGTTTTCATATATTTTATTGAAGCATTATAATATCTTATCTACCAATTAATATGATTACAAAATTTACAATAAAATTTTACTCATTAATTCTATATTTCATTCGTTCGTAGAGTTAGTAGTCATTGTATCCGATTTCCAACGTTTCGTTTTACACTTTTGGAGTAAATAAATTGCGTAATATAAAAAGCTATATTAAAACGTATTCAATTCAAAACGAATATTTGACAGCCCTGTGAAATACGCATTTTGCGTGAAACGGTATTTCTAACATTTACATTTTTTTACGTTCTATAAATTCAGAAATGATTTCCAACATGCTTGAGTCTCGACTAAATATTTTAAAAAATGCAACAAAATGATTTTAAGTGGTAAATAATATAAAAGAAAAAATTACTACACAAGTTTTAATATTTGTAATGTCCTGTACTTAATACATTTCCAAATTATGTCTGCTGAACAGTGAAAGTAAATCTAATTCAGTTATTAAAACTACAAAGTATTCATTAATGGGTAAAACAAGCAAAGTTGTTGTTTGTGGCATGAAAGGAGTAGGAAAAACAGCAGTATTAGAACAACTTATTTATGGAAATGTAAATTTGAAATCTTCATTTTATCCAACAATTGAAGATATTTATGTGGCTAACATAGAAACAGACAGAGGATCGAAGGAACGCGTATGTTTCTATGACACAGCAGGTCTGGAGCCTCCACTAACAGGCGAGTTCAAAGGTTTAGTTCAAATAATTTTATTACTGCCTGATGCTGATGCTTAAAGTATGCAACATAAATTAATATTATTTTTTTATTTGATTAAGTACAACTTAAACAAATAAGTCAAGTTCAATAAACAAAATTTAATTAAGATTAAGCTATTATAAATCTATTCTTTTAGTATTGTTGTAAATAATTTACATTTAAAGCTTTATTCAATTGCACACAGCTGCTGATATTGCACAGACAATCTAATTTTAATTGTATTGTTTATAGTAAATAAATTTTATAGAAAAAAATATATAAATTATTTCAATTAATTGATGTAAAATTCTTTTACTACATTGCACAATAACAAATTAAATCATATCTCATGTGTCAAAAACTTATGTTTTAATTTGCTTTTGTGCAATATGGTAGGTAAGACTTAACACCTAATATCTTACATAAAAAAGTCTGGAACAGAGTGTCTTCATATTAGGTTCCCTCTGTATACCCTACATGTGGAATACAGTGTGAAGCTGAAAAAATAAGGACACAACAGATGAAATGTGTGTTCTTAAGTTTTAACTTTTACATTATTGTTTTAAATTATTTTCTAAAATTATTATTTTGTATTATAGGACCACCTCAATCTCCAACTATGCAGCTAACAACTAACCAAGTACTCCAGCGTCATTACCTTGGTTTTGCAGAAGGCTTTGTAATGGTCTATGACACTACAAAACCCGAGTCGTTAGATGTATTAATGTACTTAAAGAAGGACATTGATAGGAATAAGGACAAGAAGGAGGTTAGTACTAAAAGACAAGATTTATTATATTTAGGTATTAGATTTTAGGTTTATCATAAATAATATTTAATATTTCCACTCTGATGTGACAAATGGTTTAGTTTTGCCATTCAATGCGCAATCTCTCCAATTTGGGCAGAACACTGACTATGTTATTAATGTTTAAAAATAATATCAAAATTTAAGTTTAAAGTAGCAGAAGAAAAATATCTAAATGTATCCATCTGTAGTATAGATGAGATACACCTACATATTAAAAAAAAGTATTGTATACTTAACTTTTATTAAATTATTATTTTTTATATCAGTGCAATATTGGAAAAAGTCAAATGGTAACATAATTTACACTGGAAGTGTATAATTATTTTACCATAATTTTTTTGAATACACTTTTGCATCAATATGTTAATTGAAAATTTGTTTTAAAAAAATATTTTTAAAGCTGTGTTGCTACAATGGGACAAGAAACTGCCTGAGGACATGATCCTGCTTTTCTCAACTTAGAGCAGGGATATGAAAATAAATAATTTCCTCTGAGATCAAACTCACCACCATTACTATTTACATTCAGTCCTTTAACTTATAATAGTTAATATTTTTAACAGGTGGTGATGCTTGTAATAGGCAACAGAACCGGCCCAGATGACTTAAATAGCTTAGAAAATACTTGTTCCAAAGCCTCCAACTGGTGCGCTCGTGAGAAAGTCAGACATTTTGAAGTTTCAGCCATGGATCGGCCATCCCTGTATGAGCCATTCATTTTTATGACAACCAAATTAAATCCTGTACAAAATAAAACGTCATTCCCACAATTGAGTACGTTAAGTAAATTGACACAGAAAAATAATCGCAGTGATGCAATGTAACATTACATTTTTAAACTATGCCCCTTTTGCTATCAGCCATGACCAAAAATATAAAGAAAGATGTAGAAATATATAAGAAAGTATTTAATGAAGGGTGTTTAAAAATATATAATTGGTCATCTAATAGAGTATTTATAATAATATTCATTTTTGACTTCCAAGTCAAAAACAAGATCAAACATCAACAGATGGCAATTGCGATTGTTATGAAGAAAATGGGGAAATGTTTTTATTGTAAATCACCACATATGATATGAAGTGTGAAATGCTTAAAATCATCCATTGTATGAATACATTGATTTCTATTTTGATGCAAATATAATATTATAACAATATTATAAAATTAAATATTAATTAGTATTTTTAATTTAAATAATAATTAAACAATTTGAATTATAATAATTATTTCTATAAATATATAATAAAAAGTACAATATATAACTGTAGTAAAATTCCAATTCATCTGTACTTATGAATATATATTTTTATTCTGTGAATCTCATATCTTTATTATAAAATAGAATAGTGTTAAATATATGTAATAGCATTATTTTTCTTCAGTATTACATTAATTTTATTATTATGTGACAAATATGATTTTTACCAGACATTGTTCTAATTAATTGTATATTGACAATTTTTAAATGGCAAATGTACTTAATTTTTCTTATATAAATACAATATGTAAGTACAATTTCATTGCAATTGATTAAAATGTGTGTAATACATGTATGATGTGACTAACAACACAATGGTTGTGGGTTCGATTCCCACTCAGAAGAATGAATTATTTGTATTTCCTGTCTCTGGTAAGTTTCACTTAAAAACATAAATATTATTAAATTGGTCAAATTTTATTTAAATTGTTGATCTAAAAAAAATATTATAGAAGTATTATTTCGACTTACATAATCTCTTTTACAGTATTATTTAATTTATTTCTTTTTGTTATTTTTATTGTATTTAATTTTTATTGTCTTGATAAATCGACGGCCCTGTAAAGGTCCGGGAAAGCATCGAAGGTGAAAAATTTCAAATGTCTTTTATTGTTGTTTTGAACTACTAATAAAATTAGTTTTCAATTTTATACACATTTTAGAAAACCAAAAATAACTATTTTATGTAAAATTGCAAAAATAATCACATTAAAACTACATTTGTTAGTAGTTCAAAGAAGCAATAAAAACATTTGCGATTTTTCACTTTCGATACTAGGTATAGTACGGACCATCAAAATTTATATTAGTCACAATTGATGCAATTACAGCCCCATTTTGTAACTTATTTTGCTATCATCTCATTAAATGACATGATAAGGGGCATATGTTTAAGAATATACTTTATTATAAGAATTAGAATATAAATGCTTGAAAGGTATTGGAATGTACGGAAATTATAAGTTATTACAGTAGACATTCGATTAACGAGACTAATGTTGATTGCTTTAGTACAACTATTAAGGCATTCAGATAAACGAATATCCGGATAACCAAATGTATGAAGATAAAATTTGACTAGATATATTAATATTATAAAGAATAGAATTACCTATAAAAAAGTGAGTCTTACTAATAGGGTCCATTTTTACCCTTATATTAAGATTATATTTGAACATATATAAAAAAGATCATATTTTGAAGAATATTACGCTTAAAGCATGTATATATTTTTCATATTATTAATATTCTTTACATTTTTCAATATTTACCATCAACCCAATGTAAAGTGCATATGCTGTACCCAGCTGGTAGTTCGGATAATCCGTATAACTGAGATAATCCGTATAACTGAGGCCCGGATAATCGAGTCTCTACTGTACTGAAATATTGATTTCACAATGAATGAATTGGGTAAAAAACGATTTAATTAATTTATTAGCAGCTTGACAATGTGTTTAAAAATGTATATGGACTTAAACATTTTATCAATAATTGTTTAAAATTAATTATAAACTAAATGTAACTTATGTATAAAGTTGCAAAAGTAAGACAAAAAGTAGTATTTATGAACTTATTAGGAATAGGTTTAAAGTAAATTTTACATATTTAATAAGTAAAAGTAGGAGCAAGAGATATAGCTCCCTATAGTTTGCCGCGTTCCCAGAGTGGGGAAACGAAAATATTAATATTAAGGGAAGAAATGTATTTAAATTATTTCTGCGAATAAACACGTAATGTCCCAAAAATACGGTGGTGAGGGGAGAGCGGAGTGTCTTAACACCGCTTATCCTGTGTTTTGTGGGAAAGTGTATACAGTTGCCTTTTAATGCACGGAAAATACAATACCGTTTGTTAAAGAAACGTAACAGTAGATTTTCTACGCCTACGCTATAATAGAACTATGATATGACAACAATATGTTTTTATTGACGTTTTAAAATTATACTTACGATAATGTACTTACTATAAATTTTTGTTTTATTCGTTTATCCGCCCCGGGCCTCGGGTCCAGGGGGGCCTCCAAATGGTGCAAATTCCCTTGATCAAATCCTAAATAAGCCCTTGCAAAAACGCATAGTATCTACTTAAGAGGAAGTTTGAGGTTGGAGGGGGCCTCCAATAAACAAATAAGTACAGGGATTAGTGCAGCCTGTACCGGTAGTTTAAAGTTAGTTAAGTTAGTTTAATTATATTAATTAAAATTACTTTTATCTTTCTAATGTCCATTTAGGTTGCAAGTGGTTCCAGTTTCGTAGTTTTTTACTTCAAGTTCCTAGGGCCTCCAGACCGACGTCATTTTATAAAAGTTTGCGTACTCACTAACCTGAAAGTGGGGCCCTTCCAAAAGTAGCGCAAAATAAACGTACATCTCTATCTGGGAGGATGATTGAACCATCAGATCGGTTTGGGAGATCGGTTTTTGTTCGTAATACAGAGGGAGAAAATATTCTGAGATCCTATATTGCGTCTGATCTGGCCGCGAATACGTTCTTCCAAAAGAACCCTCAGCACGGGATTAATGCCAAGAAGAAGAAGAAGAAGTATACGTATTTTGTCCCAATATTAAACAATCTTTAGGACGTCTGGCAAGAGTAAAGCCTACGTAAAGGGTTATACCAGGGTTATAATATTTTTTTTTTACATTTTTCTCAAAAATATATTTAAATACGAGCGTTTTTACTTTAACGTAGGTGAGCGTGTACCTTAAATTGGCGCTATTAATCAGGGCCTCACTAGTAATCTTCAAAATTTCAGCTTTACTAAAATGACGTAAGTCTACTAGGGTTCTGGGATCTCAGTCTATTTTATTTTATACGCTGAACTAATATTACTATAGCGTGTGAACTATTTCATGATGATAAATTATTATCTTTATTGGAACTAAGCTTATGATGGAAGCTTCAGATGACGCTCTGACTGTAGTCCTAGATAATCTGGTAGAAATTTACAATGAATTTGAGAATGATCAGGTTTTACATCTAGAGCAGATGATCTGCCTCCACCTGTATCTATCTATCGAATGGTAGTAATAGAGAATATCAGTGCTCGTAACATTCTTATTTCGGTTTTGATACAAATTCCTCTTTTCTTCCATACGTTATTTACACGGATGATAACTTCTTTTGTTATCCCAATTCGTCTTTTTATCTCGAGGACACGAGGATTTTTTTTGCTAAATTTTACTACATGTACTTTTGATATTTAGTACACACTAATTTGTACATGAAAAAAATGTGATATATAAAAAAATTTTTACAAGGGGGGGGGGGGATGCTCGAGGGGCCTCATTTAACGACACCGCCCCGGGCCTCCGACGGGGTTAGTCCGCCACTGATGTAAATATGATACTGGCAAAAAACTTTATGCAATTTATAATTATGAGTAGCTTCTTTATTCAAATCGACACAATGGGATAAATGCTAATTGATAATTAAGTTATATTTTTCCTTTATATCTAGATATATATAATAATTAACTAATTCAGTTAAGTTCCTTAAGTATGAATTTTTGACTCAAACTATTGAAAGATTTTTTTTTAGTTTTCCGCTGTGTTCCGCACATAGCAGGGTAGATTCCCTATCTGGGAACCTAATGGAAAAACGCGTGGAAAATAAAAATATTAAACATGTTATGTCTCCGACTGGGATCGAATCTATTACCGGCGCACCCTTGTGCCTCTGAGCAACGACGGACTTATTATAGTTTTAGTGATTAAATAAATATTTAACATATTTTTGTCTGTCTCCGTATTAGGTATGTCTGTGACGAGTGTTATCGTGCTTTTAGTATTAACATAATGAATTTTAATAAATCAATCAATATGTAGTTTTCAAAGTTATTTCGGTTTTTTAGAATATTTAGGTATATAAAATAAAGTCGAAATTGTTTTTTTTTATTTATATAGTTTATATAGAAACTATTAGTAATATTTTATCTTTTTTCTGGTGACAAGGCAAAACGTGGAATTTTCTCACTAAACCCACAATGTCTTGAGAATTTGACCAAAAATAGAGAACGCAGTTTCTTAACACTACGTGGCTCCCCCTACTTATCCTGTCATACGCGAAGTGAAGCGTGTAAAAATAAAAAAAGTTAAGTATTCAAATAACATATAATAATATATTCGAAGAAAACATTTCTTTCCAACTTTCAGTCGCGTAGGGACAAAAATGCTTCTGTAAAGTTATGCCTCCATTAGTTTCCCTGTTACTGCACTCATAAACACCAATTATATTTAACAAACATTGGGCAGAATGTGGATTATATTACACTAGGTTTCTCTTCCCTATTTTGCTATATGAGAAATGCATGAAACTGCCTTCTTATATATTTATTTTTATTTCTTTGTTTACTAAGATAAATTATATTTTTAAAATATCCTTTGCAAATTTTTACCTATATAAATATGTTCAAGTGTTACCTTGGACTTTAATCTAGATTACATAGATGCAAACTGTATTTATATTGTTTTATAGCAAC
Organism: Heliconius melpomene melpomene; assembly: GCA_000313835.2. Taxonomy (NCBI): domain Eukaryota; kingdom Metazoa; phylum Arthropoda; class Insecta; order Lepidoptera; family Nymphalidae; genus Heliconius; species Heliconius melpomene. The sequence goes on from HE670112.1 coordinate 123,672, forward strand.
TTGGAGATTTGTTTAGAAGTTACCTCATACATTTATAGCAATAAGAAATTACATGAATGATTTATCATGTTTTTTAATCGATGCAATTAGGCGTAGTTGGTAATTGAGCATTGTTATGAGTTTAAACAATTTTTTTAGGTTTACACTGTATCCGGTACTCAGCAGGACCTAGGACCTAGTGTTAAGACACTCCTGTTTCCCACTTTCCGCTTCCACTTTCTACTTCCGCAATTCTGAAGATATTGCGTAGTGAGCAGGGAAATTCAACGCTGCCCTTTTCCTTGGATAAGAAACAAATTTATATCTATTATTAAAACGAAAAGAGGGAAAATAGATTGAAATTTGTAGACAAACTTATTTTTATTTTCTGAAATCAAACGTAAAAAATCGCTCTTTAATACAAAGTAGTAAGGTGAGGGGCAACGTCGTATTTTGGAAGCTCGGAAATAGTTAAATGGGACGATCTGGTTTAATCTGAGACTCGAACCCACGACCATCGCGTTTACAAGTAGGCGCTGCTCTAGTGTTGCATTATAAGGTCTTATAATGTTATATGAATAGAAAAGATTGAGTTTATATAAAAATATATATTAAAAAAAAATTCAACCTTTATACAGTTACTTTTCCAGGACATTACTAGAAGCATAAAAATACAATGTAATATTATTGTCATATTAATAATTTATAGTCTTTTAATTACATGTAAGTATTAAAAGATGCATAGTTTTTTTTACATTTTATATGAAATTCGTCGCCTGAATTAAAAGTTATAGGGAATTTTCCGTGGACCTACAATTATAAAAAATTGTAAATTTGTAAAAGGTAAAAACTTAAAATACAAATAAAGCAAAAATAATGTAAAATAGAAACTTATAGATATATAATAAAAAAATAACGCTTGCAGAGACTATAGTTAGCATTAAAGTCAATATAATTAAATTAAATTAAATGTCAGTTAAATATTAATGGAACGACGATGTCTCTGCTACCGTTGTCAACGTCGGTTGCCAAAACTAATTGATGGTTTAGATGACGAATATTTCATTAATGATTTATATAGCGATACGAGTATAATAAGATATAATAACAGTCATGGCGCAGGCATTTTCCTGCAAATGCGACAGGTTGTGGATTCTATTCCCACTCTGATCTCGAGACAAAGTGCGTAATTGAGTTCCGCTACTCAACTCGCAATAATTTCAGAATTCAGGGGAAAGTGGGAAGCGAAGTGTCTTAACACTAGGTTTCCTTAACGTAGCTCGTATGTCTTATTTTTTTGAAGAGTCTACTAAAACACTTAGTTTATACAAATACTATAAAATGTAGATAACCTATCTTTTACGAAAGAACTATAGGGTGAACGTTGAAATTATGAAATTTGTAGAAATAGATTTCAATATTGAAGTAAATGTACCTACATATATCGTATAATAGGCTTTGCAACGAAAACTGTTCATGGAATTCTAATTACGGAATGTCTGTAATTCGGAAAACCGGCTTAATGTTTCGTATATTCATTTTATATGTATCACCTAAATTTCCGTTCATGCTTGAAATTTTGAACAAGTACCTACTAATAGTCATTACGTTTTGTATAAAAAAAGTATTTTTACTTCACTTTAGGTATGGTTATGTGCTAAATAAATAAATGGATAAACAACGAAGTGATTCTATCAGTATTCAGTTTTCATTTTTTGAGGTACTGTACCCTAAAAACAGCTCAGCAATTTAAAAATGATCATTTTAGATATATTATGTACATGAAATTGTAGTAATTATAAAGTTACCTAAGCTCTTCTTGAAAATTTGCTTCAAGAATTCGGCGGAAAGTGAGGAATGGAAGTGTCTTAATGTTTGAGCACCAGGTTCCCAGGTACCATTCGGGATACAGCGTGAAGCTAAAAAATAAGTAAATAAAGTTACCTTCCTTTAATCTAAATTTGAAATTTGTAAGATTTTTCTTTTCAGTTTTCTAAGTGTGCTATAACACTTTAAAAATGTTAAAGATATTTAATAAATAGCATTCTTTCAGTCTGTAGTATCTAGTTTCTTCGTAATAAATTACTTTCTGCTCTATATTTTTTAATTCTTTTCAACTTGACTTGACTTTATTACATACTAGCGACCCTCTTGCGGCTTCGCCCGCTTTAACTACTGGATTATTCATATAATGTATGTTTGCAAAGCACTTAAAATAATGTAAAAATTAATTAAACCCTAATGCAACCCGCATTTTCGTAGTTTCAATAATGATTTTCCAATTGTTTTACACAGCAAGGATTTTTTAGTAGATACCGTAATTTTAAATCTGTGCTACTAATCTTTTCAAGTACTTATTAAAATATATTTAAATGACTATTCTTAGATAGTTAAATGACTATTTTTAAACGGAAGAAATTATAAGCAAAAACCTACCTACTAATAACTACTACAAAAAATATGAAACCAAATATATCGCGCTGAAATAATACATTCAACTCCAATTATCCAATACGTGCAAACGCATCTAAATCTTCGTGGCTATAGAGCAAGGCGGGTTTTTTTTTCGAGTTTGTGGTTAATGCTGAAGAGGGTATTCTGTCCCTGATGAAAAGCAAGCACTACGTGGCTGCCTGTGAGGAAAATTAAATAGAATGCATCGGCCGGGAATCGAACCCGGGCCGCCCGCGTGGCAGGCAAGCATTCTACCACTGAACCACCGATGCTTGTAAGCCAGGCGGGCGCGGCGGACGCATGGCGAGTGGCGAGCCGTTTCGCAGCAAGGATGTTTTGATATTGTAACAACTTCTAAAGTACTTATTAAAATGAAAAAAAAGTAAAAGACAGTTTTGATCTACATTAAATGGCCAACGTAACTAGCATACTTATTTATATGCTGAGAGTAAGGGATAAGTGAAACTTGATTGAGTGTCAACAATTAAATGCGTTTTTCTGTAAAACTATTCGCAATTTCGAAATAGTGTAAAAAGCAAACTTTATCTTTCTTTAACGTAGAAAATTAATAAAGTATTTTAAAGGATAAGGATTAATACCATTATGGAAAAATATCCCTCACAATAAAAAATATATTTAAATTACTATTTTTAGACAGAAATATGAGCACAAAACGTTATTCTTAAAAGATACGAATATGCCGTCGCGGACTTATTTGTATATCTTATTAAGAAGAACAATACTCCAGTACATTTTGTTCATGTAGTACTTACCATTAAAGCAGCGCATGCGCGAAAGTGTCTCAACGGGTAGGACTTTATACACGTATTTATCGTATTTATGTTAATTTACATAAGAATGTACAAATAATAAACTATATATAAACCTTCTATGAAAAATACTCAACCTAATGGTGAAAACCGCATATAAATCCGTTGGGTGGTTTAGAAGAAGAAGAGTTAGAAACAACAGACAGACGCGAAAAGCGACTTTGTTTTATAAGATTTATATTTGTGTATTTTTTACTGTCTGTATAATATCATGATGTACCTATTCATAAAAGTAAGAGAAAAAAAAATAAAGATTTCCTATGAAAAAAATGCATTATTATAATTCCAGTTATACGTTTCGCCCTCAGAAAGCCGAGCCGGAAACGGAAAACGTATCTTTTCGGAAATTACCTTAGAAACGGGAAACAGCCTACCCGTTGCCTAAGGCGTTATGACATAGTTCAGTATATTTGAAGAAAAGTCATAAATACTCGTATACCTGTATATTACATATAGGCCCAGGCACATACAGGCACAGCGTATGACGGTAAATGCGTCGGTTGTGGGTTTGATTCTCATTCGGAGTACGTTCCTTAGTAGTACGTTTCCTCTGCTATATGCGATATTATATATGTATAAAACTTCTAATATAAGGGTAGATCTAGCAGCCGAAGTCGCGGGAGTAACACTACTTACTGATGCAGATTGTTTTTTTCAGGAATCCCATGAAACACACGTAGACAAACGATAGAAAAATGCTGTGGCAAATAGCATTGGCAGTTTTTCTATGTTATTTTATTTGGAAACAATTGAAAACAGAAGAAAATGAGTTGGCGCGACTCCCCGGACCCTCGCCCTTGCCGATTATTGGATGTATTTTCCAATTTATAGGGTTGTCACAAAGTAAGAACCAAGTATAATTTTGAGTGTAGTAAATAAATCTATATATATAAAAGGACTTGTCCTCACTGACTGAGGTAAGACGCACGCACAGCCGTAACCGCTGTGCGTAGAAACGTGAAATTTGGACAGATGTTTACTTTCGTAATCTGGACATCCACTAAGAAGGGATTTTGAAAAATTTTAACCACAAAGGGGTGAAATAAGAGTTCAAAGTTTGTATGGAAGAAAATTTAAATCGGCACCGATTTTTATAAAATTTGAAATTTAGATTTTTAAAAGTATTTAATTGAATACGTGTTTCATCGTTTTCTAGAATTCTCCCCCTAAGGGTGCAAATAAGGGGTGGAAAGTTTGTATGGAAAAATCTTTAAATGGCCACCGTTTTTTATAAAATTTGCAACTGAGACTCTTAAAAATATTTCATTGAACACGTGTTTCATGGGTTATTAGATTTCACCCTTAAATACGCAAGCGAAGCTGCGCGCGTCCGCTAGTTTATAATATAAGGCGTTGAAATTTACACATTTTGCATTTGGTACATTTTTACAAACACGCTATAAAGTTCAAGATTATATCAGGTAAGTATTTTTTTAGGTTCGCACAATATCCCAGATTTAGCAGGATAGGCAGAGGGAACCTAGTGGTTCGATACTCCGCTCCCTAAACACCGCCCAGCTTTCGAGACATTCAGTGATTTCTCTTTTACCTGAGAGAGGTAGTTAAATAATACATCACCCCGAGTAGAAATCGAACCCAAAGCCGCTTATAGTAATGCTGTACCACTGAAGCAAGACTGCCTCAGTATTATTATAATTTTCATGAAACCGTAAGTCAAACTCGGACTTGTCGATTACTTCTAGGCCTAAGGTTGAGTAAATAAATTATTTAATGTTACGGTTTTTTCCAAATATAACAAATTTACATAATTAATTTTGTTAAAGTGCTGAAAATGAAATGAAATTATAAGTCAACTAAAAGCGAAGTACCTGTGAGGTACTTTTCTTAGAAGACATGCTTCATTGTATAGAAAACACATTTAATTGTTTGGTTTTCATATTTGTAAATATCAGTTTAAATATTGTGTGATGTTATTTTAACTTATTTTATTTTTCATTAAAACATATCCTTAATATCTAAATTGAATACCCAAGATAATATGTAAATTGTAAAATATTTAAGGCAATATTTTAGTAAATTCTCAGGTTTTTTTAGTTTGCCTATTGTCTAGCGACTTGCAAAATCTAATCTAAACCTACAATCATCGCAAACAATCTGGTACTTTAAAAATTACCATGATGATAGCAACGAGTATTTATATATAGTAATACTATAAATCAAAAGAGTTTATTTGGTTCAAGGTGCTATTAATATAATACATAAATTAGTATAAATATCAAATGAAAATGCATGAAATTTTTATCATAGGTAACTAAGATAATTAATTCAATTAAAATAAGTAGACTTTAAAGAGACGGAACACCAAATTTTTTTTTACTTACTCGTACGTCTATAATCAAATAATATAGTAATGAAAAATAAACACTTGATATTTTTGTTTTTTTATAATGAGAAAATGTTTTCCATTCTCCGCCGTACGCCACAGTATATTCATTAAAAGTTGTTTTAGATATGTAGCTTTTAGAAATGTATTGAAGTGAATCCCAAAAGGCTTAATTATGTTAACAGTATACACATATTTGTCAATATTAATAAAATATTAACTCAATTTGTTTACAATTACGTAAAATATGTATGTATCCAACTATGGAATATTTAATTAATCTTTATTGAATATTTCATTTATCTCTAGTGATCATTGTTAATGGCGGAATTCAATGCTGCGTTTGTTTGACTGAGTGGGGAATTTAATTTAATTCCGAGTGGGAATTGAACCCATAACAGTCGCGTTATTAATAAATAAATATCACTTTATAATTTATGCATTTTTAGAACTTTTGTTTTTTTTTTCTCATTTTTAAATATAAAGTTATTATCATTTTTTTAGTTAGTTGTGGCGTAGAGGTTCGAGGCAATGAAATAAGTATTTAATATTTTATTTTTTTCGCTCTGGACTTCAGGATTCGGCGGAAAATGGAGAGTCGAGTGTCTTAACACTAGGCTATCTCTGCCTATCCAGCTACGTGTGTAATACAGCGTGAAGCTAAGAAAAACAAATGTTTATGGACTCTCCATTATAGTTATTTACAAATAGTATATAGTTTCTATTTATATAAGTATTTAAGTACACAGAATGTAAGTTACTTCAAAGTGTGAAGTTTGAAGATAAGGTAAAATAAATGTAAGCATGACTTTGCTGTAACATAAAATGACTATTGATATTGCACATTATATTATAAATTAATACGTCATGTTGCATATACAGGGTGGAAGAGGCAGCGCTTCTTTTATTGAAACTGCATATAGGGTAATATATTTCAAACCCACACCTAAGAAATTAAACAAGGTACCTCAACAGTTTGGACGTAGGATTTTTTTTTCATTTCACGATTTTTATCCATACCTGTATTTCGTGTGACGCACGTTATTTTGTTTGAAAAAATAACTTTTTCATTTTTGGGAATTATTTTTTATCCGAATTATACTAGGCTTTTATAGAGTAGTTAAAACTGTGGTTTCATTTAAAGTGGTGCTGACAATTCCACCCTGTATACCCACTGCGGCTGTGAAATACTCTTATCACCAGTTCTAGGTTTGAATCCTAGCAGGGTAGGTAAGCTCCGGACGTATGCATTCATTTTGTTCGAAATGAACTAATACATACTTATAGACGTTGCATTGTATTGATTTAGAAGTTAGGTTTTTTCTGTGCAGAAAATGCTTCAGATCTCAATATTTGATGTTAATTACATTTTGATACCACTACGCGTTATTGAGAAAAATGGTCTTGACAGATAGACAGACGGTTATACGTACAATAAATCCTAGAAGAGTTTCGTTTTTTATTTTGAGGTACGGAACCCTAAAAAAGCAAAAGACAAAATGCTGTAATATTTAAGATTTAAATTAGAATTTAGTAAGTCCATCTCTAGATGTCACTGAGATTAGTTTCGTTGCCTTTGTAACCAAAATCTATGTATCTAGTATGAGGCTAGCGTAATCGTCTGTCTGTTTGTCACATGATCCTTTAAGGCTCATATGTACATAGTACAATGTAAATACAATTTGTTTGATATTGTGGCGTAGTGCGGGTAAAGCTTAGTGTGACGACCGTAGACTGTAGCGTAATATAATCAAGAATTCTGCAATTGAATGTTGAAATGTTGCAATTGAAAATTGTTGATAAGTGGATTCGAATACCCTTTCGGTTAATGGTTATAGTTAAAGCTTTATCTTGAATTAATATAGTTTATTTGTAAATTAAACAATTCCAATGTCATTGTGCCCCAGTGGAATCACGTCTTACTGTAGACGCGAGTATTACCTACCTTCGATTCCTCATTCATGGTTATAGTACATTTTTCATTTTCCCGTTTAAAGGTAAAAAAATGTATTTTAGCAAGGCCAATTATCATTATCTTAACCATTCCAACCAAATGGTGGGTTGGTTCGCAATTTTTGGAAAATTCGAGAAAGATTGAGATTCAATTAACATATTATAATAATTAATTCATTACAGGAATAAGAAAAGTTTTTTTTTTTGTTTATAGCTGAGCTGTTCAAAAAAGTGACAGAGTTACATAAAGAGTACGGCGACCGAGTGGCCATTAAGGTGATGAGCCGCTATGTATTACATATATATAAAATCGAAGATATTGAGGTTAGTACAGATGTTTGTGTGAAGAGTGACCTATGATGATATATTTGATAGAGACAGGAGGCATGAAGTGGATGTGGAAACACTTGGCACTGCGTGCTCTCTGCTCATCTGCTCATCCTACATTTTTAAGACCATCCAAGTACACGAGACAAATATTTCTTTTACCATTTCGAGTTAAAGTTTTATTTTCAACATAGGAAAGAAAATTTTTTTTAGAAAAAACGTGAAAATCGCGGAAACCGTCCAAGCGCTCTCACCACTACTAGTTACCAAATTTTAACTAAACCAAAGGAAGTAACAAAAGCGTAACTTAGTTACGTTCTCATATTTTTTTTATTTATTCCATAATTTCCAGATGTAAGTGTAATATTTGTTTATATGTTACAGGTTGTCTTAACTCACTCTAAAAACATAACGAAGAGTACGCCGTATACGTTTATAGAGCCCTGGCTCCGTTCGGGCTTGTTAATTAGTACTGGTGAGTAGTATTTATTATCAAGTTCTAATCTAGCCACCCGATATTTTGTAAAGATGTCCCCAAAACTTTAGGGGGTAGAAATTGGAGACCGTAGTGTCTTAACACTATTCCTGTGCGTACCCTGCGTCATATGCGGGATGCGGGATAAAATATTTAATTATCTATATAACAATACTAATATAATATAAAGCTGAAGAATTTTTCGATTGAACACAATAATCTTCGGAACAATAATTTCGGGTCTAAATGAAAAAATATTTTTATTTTCATCACTTAATTATTTTTATGTTATCAATGTTTAATTGTACTACGGTCGTAGTTAATTCGGGCTTTTAGAATATTTTGTGTATCATACAGACAGAGGAGGATGTGAAAGCTAAGTAATATATCAAAGATATTGAAAAGAATATGTAAAGACGAAAACTACAGGAAATTTGTTATTTACATTGCAAAGTTTGAATTTAAAAATTAAATATTTATAATATTGCAATACAAACTTATAATATTATTGTTCTAAGTATTATAAAGAATGTTATAGGAAATTTGTTATTTACAACAACAAAGTTTGTATTGCAAAACGAAAAGAAATTCTTATCTGGATAACTTACTTTTTTAAACTTGGATTAACTTCTTTAAGTTTGTTAGAAATTTAAATTTCATTACAAGACTTTTACTTTTACCATGATTATGTAATCGTTTTTACAATGTTTTAAGGAGCTCATTTTAAATAAATATGAGTATTTCTTCTACGTTAATGTTGTTTTCCTTTTAATATTTATTTTAGTATGTAGAGGTAGTTTTTCAGTAGTTTAATGTAATCTCTTTTCTTTAGTTTTTATTTACATTTGTTAGAAAAGTGAATATTTTTCTATCCAAGGACTCGTTTTAGTAGGACTCGAACACACGTCTCTTGGGAACGCTCCATGCATTCTGACCACTGAGCCACATGTTCTCAATAAGTTACGTCGAAATTTTTATGTACTTGTGACAACATATTTATATAAGTATTACTTCTGAACTGAACTGACTGAACCTACGAGTACAAAATCAAAAAATTATAAAAATATTTCGATTTCCAGGTGCAAAATGGCACAGACGTCGAAAAATTCTAACACCCACATTTCATTTCGACATTCTCAAAAGTTTTATGCCGGTTTTCGAGGAACATAGCAGGAATATTGTGAAACACCTGAAGCGAAATGTAAAGGAGGGTAATGATGTAATCGACGTAATGCCAATGATAAGTGATTTTACACTATATATTATTTGCGGTAAGATTTATTTGTTTTGCAATAAGACGAGCATAACACTGTTGTGTTAGTTTAATAATATCTTTCCGCCGGTTTCTGGAGGCGTGGGACTCTACGCCGCTCTTTGCCTCGACACCAGAGCGAATAAATAAAAATATTAGATAAATATTTCATTTTCTGGAGTAGGAATCGAACCCACTGTCCAAATATCTGCAGCGTTTTTCATAGTTTTGAGAAAAAATGGTATTTTTGCGTTTTTTAAACATATTTGTAATAGACAAATACCCTTGTTAGTAGAATAAAATAGATACTAAAGTCATCATAGCAATCCTCATACTTGCAATTTTTCACTTTCGATACCTTACCAAGTGATCGTCGAAATACACATTAACATCGATTTACACTAATCTAATTAAAACTAATTCAGGTCTCCGAGTAAATAATATAATATGTAAATAAATAAGAATACTATAAATAAATATTTATTATTTGTGGTAACATTTGTTTCATATCCTGTAGAATATATTTTTTTCTTCTAGAAACTGCAATGGGTATTAAGTTGGATACAGATAGGTCCGATGCAAAATTGAAATACAAAAGTGCAATATTAAATATTGGTCCAGTGGTAATGGAACGTCTTACAACTATCTGGCTTCACAACGACTTCATATTCAGATTGCATCCTTTGGGGAAGAAATTCAAAGAATGTTTGGATAGTGTTCATTCTTTCGGTGATTCTGTTATAATGGAGAGAAAGAAGAATTATGACGCTAATAATTTTGATCAATCTTCTGGGAAACGAAGACTTGCTTTGTTAGATTTATTGTTGGAATATGAAAAGAAGGGTGAAATTGATTTGGAGGGAATACGTGATGAAGTCAATACTTTTATGTTTGAGGTAAGGTTTGATATCGGTGGAGTATACAAAGAGAATTCAGAGACATGTTACTTGGTTAAATATTTGTTAGCAAAATTAGTATCTTTAATTAAGATCTAATTGTAAATTTTGATGACAACTAACTTGAATCTATAAAACGCGAAGTTGAGTTCCCCAATTTATTCGTTCCGCAACTTATTCAACATGCAATATTATGAGCTCTATCTATCGTTTTGTATGTTTTTGTGGAATTGCAACATTGTATAGTTGCAACACGATGGCAAAAATATTTTTAATTCTATAAAAAAGACACTTATTTGCAATATTAAAATATCATACTTCTAATTATAATTCCAGGGTCATGATACTACCGCCACAGCGCTTTCATTTGGTCTGATGATGTTGGCTGAATACCCAGAAGTTCAGGTAAACAATTATTATAATAATAACTTTGATTTTCACGACTCTTAAATATTATAAACTAAACTCTTAAATCGGATTAATTCCGTATACTTAGTAATAGCCATTTTTGGAAACCTGGACAAGGATTTACCAGTAGTTCGTGGCCACAGGCCATAGTAGACTATGATGATGTAGAATAGTCAGATGCAGTGCCGCTGCGCCGCCACTTTCTATTTAATATTAGTTATGTTATGTTATTCTTCAATACATTTAAATTGTAAAATTTGCTTAGGAACGCATTTACAAAGAATGCAAAGAAATCTTTGGTGATTCCGACCGACCAGCAAGCGCGTTTGAACTCGGAGAGATGAAATATTTGGATGCTGTGATCAAAGAAATATTAAGAATCTATCCCACCGTACCTTTCATAGGACGGCAGATAGTGGAAGACTTTATGTTGGGTAAGCTTATTGTGGGTTCAATTTCATCCTAGGAAATATTTTTTAATCAGTCTAGCAACCAAAACTTGTTTATTGCACAAAAAGAAGATGCTCTTTTAAATGTTCATATGTTCATGAATTCTTCTATAATAAGTAATCCCTTACAGGGTCTTATTAGTTTTTTTGGCTTTTTCATGGAACTTGGAAACCTAGTGTTAACTCTCCGTTCCTAATTAAGAGACTTCCGTTTTCCACTTAAAAAGAACTGAATTCTGGAGCCATTATTTGTTGAGTGGCGGAACTCAACGCCGCGCTTCGCCTCGTTACCAGAACGTTAATTATTTCATTCCCTGTTGCTGCTTGCCTGCAGCCACGCGCTAGTGTTGTGTACCTGCCAGGTAGTTCTTTACAATTTTGAATAAGTGACAGGTATCTCAAAATTTTACGTCGTAAGTCATAAGTGGTT
>HE670115.1:0-18492 GCA_000313835.2 Heliconius melpomene melpomene
CCTTAAAAAAATCGGCGGAGAGTGGGAAACGCAGTGTCTGGTGTCGGAGGGATACAGCATGAAGCTGTCTCTCTCTGTCTTTGAACCAAAACATAAGTTAAGCAGTAACTCACCACTGAACCAAGAGACCAATTATTTTATTGGCAGACAAATGAAATTAGAAGTAATGAGTAACTCGTATTGCCTTGACTGACATATAAATAAATGATACAAAACTATCGTCTGGGATACATAGGGTTATAAATATTGTAGTCCCATTTGATATATGACGTCCACATTGTATAGATGTCTGAAGTGTACTTAAAATAGAATATTTATAAAGTGTTTTTCCTAATTAACGTTGTATATGATGAAAACGAACCCACACCCTGTCGCGCTTACAGTCGCGCGCGTTTCCCTGCACCACGACGGGTTTCATATTTTTTCTAAAAATATAACAAAATAAAATCATTATATGGGGATTTGAAAATCGCCTAATATGAAGAGTAAAAAATTATAGTTTATGGAATGGAGTTACTGGAATGTGCTAGTGAGAGAAGCTAGTGATTAACACTCACTTTTTATTTTTTATAGAGTTCTAGAGATTATACAAAGGTATTTTTTACCTAATATGGAAAGACCATCGTGAAGCAGGGGCACAAGCGTGTGACAATAAACGTGACGGTGCGGGTTCGATTTTCCCTTGGGGTATTACATATTTAATATTATCATCTGGTAACAATGCACAACGCAACGCCGAGTTCCGCTACTCAACACGCAATGCCTCATGAATTCGGCGGAAAATGGACATGTCTTAATGAGAATGGAGTGTCTTAGCACTATGTCCAGGTTCCCTCTGCCTACCCTGCCATATCTAGATTTGATCCTTTGTCGGGGTAGTTCATATTCCACCCCAGTGTGTGGCTCAACGTGACATTTAACACGCAAAGTTTCGAATTCAGGTGGAAAGTAGAGAACTGACTGTATGATATTAGGTTCTCTCTGCTTACTTTTATATATGCGAAAATATAAAAATATACAGATTATATATAATATATATTATAAATATACAGATATACAGATTGAAAAAAAGATATAAACAAAAATTATTCGACTATCATTGAAACCACGTGCATTCTCCAACCATAATCGTATAAGCATCCAAAAATTCAAAGAAAATAATATTATTATTTACTCGCAGGTGTAGATTTTGTACACGCAGCGAAAAACTTGGCCATACTAAAGTAAAATTGACACTTCCACAGGTACTTCAGAACAGAGATTTATTTATACCGAAAAAAATAATTAAATTAAATATTTTAGTTATTTTTTTAACAATAAATGAAGCTAGAGTGGTAAGAGAGGCAGGGGGAGTTGGTTGACATAGTATCAGTGAAACTGGCAGGAAGAACACGCAAGTATCATGAGGACCCATTGATTTAATAAAAAACTACAATAACAATAGTAATCAGATAAGAAGAAAAAGACAAGCGCGGCGCACAGTTCCGCAACTGAACACGCAATGGCACAAGTTTTCAACGGCATATTGGTGTTGCACAGTCTTATAACTAGGTACCCAGGTTCCCCCTGCCTACCTTGCTATGTTTCGGATGTCACGTGAACCTTAAAAAAACATTTTTATGCTTTACCTCCAACGTGACTATATTTTTTATTCAGTTGTTGAAAGCTCAGTGAAAATTGAACCCAGGACTATCGTTAATATGATGTTCATTGTCTTTATAACAGAATCGTGTACAAACATTCCTTCAATGTCACGTTGCGAAACACGCGGTTCGAACAATATAATTTCCTTAAACAAGGACTTTTGTTTTAAAACCACGCTTTGGGGTGACATTTAGCCTTATTGCTTGACTAGCGGACCCGGACGCGGCTACGCCTGCTTGAAATATAAGAATATAATTTCTATAGAAATATAATTTCAATCTAGATGAAATGCTAAAAGTGACTATTATATTTATTTTCATAAGGATAAGTATCAAAATGACGCGGTAACGAACGCGGTCGCGTAGCCACGACGGTTGTTATTAACATGGCAGAATAAATTGCATGTCAAATTAGAAAGTATTTAATTTATTAGTATATATGTGTTATGTTATGTTATATAGCCTATAGCACTTCTGAAGAATGCAGCTTTCATACAAAACAAAAACAAAGTAAATCGATCCAGTAGATCCAGAGATCTTAGCGTTCAAACAAACAAACAAACAAACAAACAAACAAACAAACAAACAAACAAACAAACAAACAAACAAACAAACAAACAAACAAACAAACAAACAAACAAACTCTTCCGCTTTATTATATTAGTATAGATTCATATTTGTTTTCATTTCTACTATTGTTATTTGTAGCGAAAATTATTAGCTTCACGCTGTACCTGCTCCCCACGCATCACTCAATTTTCGGTGCAGAACTCAACCCCGCTCTTTGTCTTGTTGTCAGAACGAGAAAATGGAAAAACATATATGTTTTCAAACTCTATATTACTCTGTGCTCGTGGACTCTGTAGATTCAAATTACAGTAATTCTATTTAAAAACGATATTTCCTTTTAATTTTATTTTTCCTCAAAATATTTGTAACAGCTATGTAGTGTGTTCTATTTCTTCACGGAAACGAAGCTACAGGTGCAAATGGTAAAGTAGTAGTACTAGTTAAGCCAGTAAACAATTGAAGATATGATAATATCTCTATCATGCGGAAGAAATGTTATTTTCAAAAAAATATTATAATTATTATCAGGAAATGACGCCCAGGCAACTGAAGGGCTCTGTAATAATCATTAATAATTATGAATAAGGTACTTTAACAATAGAAAAATTGTTTTACCATTATTTTTCCGTAGCGTCGTCACGCGATCTCTTTACTTACTAGTACTGATAAATACGTCATCTATAAATATAGACTAGACTAGCTATGCTTCCTACTTCGTCTGCATGGGAAAAGGACTTAGAAACTCCCTAATTTTATAAATATTGAAACCTATAAAGAATAATTTCCATAGCATTCTCACCTGTAGAGTTTCACCCCACATTTAATAAAAGCAGTAGAGTTTATTAATTAGTTAGGTAATAAATATTTAATAAGGTATATTTGATATGAATATTAATGGAGTTATATAACTATTAATTAATAAACTTTTTGAGGGCCTCACGGTGCATCGGCACAGCATCTGAGCGTAAGCGCGAGGGTTGTGAGTTCGATTCATACTCAGAGGAATGCATTATTTTCCTATCATCGCTGTAGTAACAAAACAAAGCGCGAAGGTGAGTTCCACCTTCCACCACCACCAGAATTTTTCAATGGGCGAAAAGTGGGAGATGTAGATCCCCCTACATCTACCTACTGCTATGTGTATATTATACAGTGTAAGACAAAAAACACTTATTTTATGTTTACTTGTTTCTTATATGTTATGCGAAATAGAATATTATCATCATCAGCCTATAGGTCTTTCCAATGGCAATCGGATCACATATACCAACTAAGTATATTATTAAGATACATTCTTAGGTAAATACCAAAGTAAGTAATAAACTTAAATTTGATGAAAATTCTTTAAAGGACATTTGAACCCATAACTATTATCTCTTAACCGTCAATTAAATTGTTGTGCCTTGAATGTATAATAAGGAAAATTTGTAAAAAATAAGTTGAATATAAAATTTGAGTGAATTGATTTAATATCAATAACAAAATTTAAAAATGATTCAATATTACTAATAACTTAAATTTCAGTTCCTGTAGCGATACTACTTACTTAGCTTTATTTACTTTCTAGAATAAAACACACTTATAAACTTTACACACTTTACTATAAACACGGCAGTTATGGGTTCGATTTCACTCGGAAGTATAAATTATTTTCATTTCATTGCTTTAGCAAGGAGACTTAATCGCCACTCAATACACAATGTCTCGAAAATTAGGCGCTGGGTGGGGAACAAACTGTCTCAATCCTAGGTTCCCTCAACTTACCATGCTATACGTATCCCACAGCGTGAATCTGCACAAGTGTAAATTATAAGTATACATGTTATAGTATAGAAACACTCGTATAATATAGTAATGTTCCTAAAACCAGAAGCTCAGAGGGACAGGGCTGCCCCACAAATGCATCCCACTTTAGAAATTAGGCCGATTTAAATATATCGATGCACTTGTACGAGTGAGGGTTGGTGCTTCTTGTGTTTCTGAATATTATTATAATTATTTTGTTTTTATATACTACAAGTAGATTAAATGAATGCAAAATATATAGTTTTCGAATAGTATTATATTTAACTACAGTTTCGTCGTTCGTCGCCCTCGTCAGTTTGTGTACGACACGAAACACATTCTATAGTAACTACAAATGTTAATAAGTATAAAAAGACTATCCAACACAAAAATATGTTTCTAATTCAAACGAAAGGTTCCTAATATTAGTGCGTCCAACCAAACAATTTCTTGACCTTTTTTATCTCTAGCCGCAAATATCTAAAATTTATCTTTACTAAGTATATATAAATTTTCTTATTTTGTATATGCTATAATATTAACTGTGAAAATAATGAATATCTTTTATTTTCAATTTTACAAATAAAATTAAAATAATATTATTGTAGTTCTACCACCCCTACGATCGCCGGACGCCGCTAACCGGAGCGGGTAACGCCAAAATTATGACTAGTTCGTTTAATAACTTGCATGATATTAAGATATTTTTGTTTATACATATATATAAGTATAATAATGTGGAGAACGGAGTACGGAGAACGATACTATGTTTTCTCTTTTTATACCGGGAAACCCAAATAAAGTGGATTCACCCAACGCTTCAACCTAAAAGATATTTCCTATGTTCTATAAGAGAAGAAAAAAAACTTTATATGGTATTAGATACCACTAACCACCAAAAAACAAACATATTCTTAAACTAGCAAAAAACAAGGGGAACGAAGTGATATTGACGAAAATACATTAATATAATATAGATGAAATATCTTCCTCTACATTTACAGGTATAATATGAAGATACAAGTGATTTAGAGGCCAGTCGTGGCGCAGAGACACAGTGGCCTAACACTAGGGTTCTAGTTTCCCTCTGACTTCCCTGCTATGCGGGACAGCGTAAAGCTAAAAAACATCGAGTGTAAAGCGGAGAGCAAAGTGAATTAACAAATTGTAATAACAACTTTTCAAAAATACTGGCACTAAAGGATATACAATTAACCAAGAGATTAAATTTAACTCTAACATTTCTAATAGAAGTAGTAGCAATACAATATAATACGTTTCCCAGTTTCCACCTAACCGTTGTCCCATTTAACCGACGGTTAAAAATAACTGCATTCCTATAGAGATACCGCGCTTTTGCCAAGCTGTTAACCCTGGTACTTCACGCGGTTGGTGACCCTAGGACTTTAATTCATATTAGATATTTGTGATTTTTTAGGGTTCCGTACCTAAAAAGTGAAACAGGAGGCTAAGGCTCAACGGATTTGTAACGCATAAACTGTGATAGTTAGACAGTTGCAATTTTCACAGTTGATGTATTTCTATTACCACGACAATAAATACTAAAAACAGAATAAAATACATATTTAAGGGGAGCCCCATACAACAGACATGATCATTGCTAAAGAAATATGTAGATGTTTCTTTAGCAATGAATGATAACTATAGAGCTACAACTGCACCATATTGAATATAGAACGGTGGAGTTTAATGCCGGGATTAGTCTTGTTATAAGAGCGAAGAAGTGAAAATAATTAATTCCCTCATAGTGGGAATCGAACCCATGACCGACGCGTTATAAGTCAGACGCTGCGCAGCCACTTCTTGCAAAGTAATTCTTACTCCAATTACATTCTAGAGCCATAAACTTTTATATTATAAGAAAAGTGAATGAAAAATGCATTAAAAATGAAAATATCATCAAAACGAAAGTGGTTCAATACATTTTATCGCGAAAGTGTTATTACATTTCAATAGAATTTTAAGAATAATGTACTTATTTCTTGCTGTTATTAACATTACGCATTGTTACACGCGTAATTTATTGAGAAAAATAACTAGAGTATTTTACTTCTTCCTTCTCTAGGTTTTGCAATCCAACGCTACACATTGTCTATTAGAACTGAGGAATTGATCAATATACGATGATCAATATACGAACTTGCTGAGAGAGCTGAGAGAGATCTTTCATAAAGCAGGTTGAACAAACATCCAAAATGATTTTTTTAAGTGGCTATCGGAATCGGAATTACCGTGCACTATTTCTATACGGAAAACTAGTAAACAATTCTACAGAATACAGAGAGATTTATATCTAGAATTAATAACAAACACATTCATACAATATCAATACACATACATACACACAAAGTTCAATAAATGTTTAACTTAACACCTGTCTTTAACAAATGAACGAACATAGCTTTACTTTCCTTCCTTAGTGACTAAAATTAAAATAGTTTATACAGTATCTACGAAAGATTTTAAAATTTAGTGCTGAATCACTCCGTTCTCCATTTGGCGTCGATTTCGCATAGATTTGCGGAACTTAACGCTGCATTGTCTAATGAAACGTTTGTGCAGAAGTATATTAGTAATATTATATAATTGGCAACTATACTATAGTTATAACAAAATAAATAAAAAACCATGAAAATATGCCACTTTTAACTGCGCCCACGCCGCCGCTGTAAACACATACGCACATACAAACAAAAGGAAATCTCCTAAACACGCACACCAATGAAGTCCACGTACAGTCCTAGTGTAGCACTAATAAATCGTGCGGTAGTGGAGTTAGTATGTCTGTCTGAAACTAGAATAAGGGTGTGACTGTAATTGCGACCGTTGTGGGTTCGATTCCTACTCGGGGAAATTAATTTTTATTTATTAAGTTTCCATTTCTTTGGTCTGCTAATAATAGGAAACCGCGGCAGTGAATTTCGCTACTGAACACGCAATGTCTCGAAAAATTCGGCGGAAAGTAGAATATGGAGTGTTTTAACACTACGTTCTCTCTGCTATTCTGCTTTATGCGGGATACAGCGTGAAATTAAAAAATCACTTATATTATAAATACGACTGATTCCCTAAGTAAGATTCGAACTCACTACCATCACACAATTACATTCAATAATTCCCATTAAGGAAAATAAACTTCTATACCAAAGTCATGCTACAAAACTAGTTGACTAATAAATAGATTCACTCACACATGTATAACTACCAAAATTTACTCACACTGATGCACTTGCATATACATATATGCAAGGGCTAATGCGTTTGTGTGTGTAAGTAGGTCAGAGAGATAGGAGGGACACGTGTTAGGGCCAATTCTTTATTACTGTGGTATACTATTATTATGTAATTTTAAAAATTTTAATATTTAAAACTTCAAAATTTAATTATTTCAAAATTATTAGTGTTTACCTTTACACTGGGTTTTATTTGTTAAGCTATAAAAAGAGTAAAAAATGTAAAAATTAAAAAAAATATTGTACAATTGTATAAGTACAGTAAAACAAAAAGTGTCTTGTTATTCCCGACTGCTAAGGAAGGGTTATTTAATTTATCTAAATAAAATCCTGAAAACGGCGGCTGGAATAACGTATAAGAACTTATCGATTTTCTTACTAATCCATTGTCAACTTATAAAAAGAATATTTAAGAAGGTATATTAAAAATCTATAAATTTATAATACTATTAAATTGCCATAAAGTAATTGATTTTATAAAAAAATCAGTTTCTATTATAGCACAGTGCCCTTTGCACAGCTACAAAGGATCTGCGCCCGCGCATAGGATGATATCGTGAATAGAGAGCATTAACCCGACGACAGGAAAATAAGATTTTCTTTGAAAACATATTGAAAAATGAAATTAATATGATAAATTATTGATAAGTATACAACTTTTGTTTTAGTGAAACTATATATCCCGCACATAGCAGGTTAGGCAGAGGGAGTCTGGGAACAGAGTGTATTAACACTAGGTTCCCTCTGCCTGCTATACACCGCTAAAAAAACATTACATTTTAACTAAAATTGTTGCTATGTTCGCCTTTTATACGAATTCATGGAGAATATTTTAAGAAAAATCTTCAAATAGGTCAATATATGCTAATGTATAAAATATGACATAAAATATACATTTATGCACAAGAAGACTCGAATTTTGAGGTTATATAAATATTTAATTATAATAGGACGGCTTTCGTTGTTTGTTTTAATATTGCACTTTCACTGGAAGTACTGAGTTCGATGCTTGCTTGAAGTAATTTTGTACGACTCAAATTATTTTCTTATAATATTTTAAGAAATTGTTTATAATGTAAAGAAATTCTTGACGCCAGCTTGGGACAGTGTTTCATTGTAAAAACGTTAGTTATGGGTTCAATTTCCACTGGGGGCTATGAATTTTCATTTCATTTCGCCGCTTTTGTAAAAACAAAGCACGGTGGCGGAATCGAACCAATAACCTGTCGGGTTTTCTCTGCGCCAAGATTGCCGCCTTCCACATTTAGTATTATATTTTTATATAAACACGTACCTTTCCAATTAAATATCGATATTTTTAAAGATAATATGCAAAGTCAAGGTTCTTCATTATGCAAGAGTTATTTAACTTATTACGTACAAACTCCATTACAAAAAATTCGAACATTGCATAACTGCTTATAATTTTCTTTCTAACTTAAAAGTTCTTTAGAATTGTATCCAATTTTTTTTAAAAACTTATGTATTTTGTTTTTTACTTTACATGACTTCCATTTGTAACTTTTTTAGTATATTGTTATGTTATACCTAGTTTACCTAATTTACAGTTTATTCTCATTTGAGGTCGTCTTAGCATGAAGTAGAAGAATGCCCCGAAAAGTCAGGGAAGAGTGCTGAACGGGGTGGCTTAACACTAGGTTCCTTCTGCTTACCATGCTGTGTGCGGGATACAGCGTGAAGTTGATTTATATTTAAAGTTGTATCTATAAACTTTCCTTGTATTAGTAAATTTATTAATTACGCAATTAAAGTAAGACGATCTTAATTAAGACAAATTTAGTAAGTTCTTATAATCTACAACATAAGTTCCATACCAAAATTTGAGTGATTACTCACTATAGTGTTTTTTCTTTTTAAATCACAAAATTATCAATTTCTACGTAAAAAGTCAAATTGCTAAAATAACGCAGTTCCTAAAGTTAGTAAACCAGTACAGCAAGTGGGGGTAAGCAACCTACATACCTCCCCCCTTTCAAAAGAGATTGGATGTATAGATGCGATTGCTTATACTAACTACCAGCTGTCTCTGAGAGGCAATTGCAACATGAGTTTCAAAGTTAGCTATAAAGTTAGTTATTTTTATTTTATTAAATTATTTTTTTATTATTTTTAATAATAAATGTATCAAGCAACCAGCCAGATCTACAATTTCTACAAAGCGTGATAGGCGATTCACACTTGGTGCTCTTTTATTGACATTTTGGTAAACAAAAATCTATACTAGAGGACTGGGTGACATTTCATTATCAGAAGCAGAGTCACTGGACAAAAACGAATGAAAAATTTTAAAAAACCATATCAATAAAATCCTCAAACTTAGATTTGGGCTTATGAACATAATTATCATATGTTTTTAGCTTCATACTGTATCTAGCAAATAGTAGTGTAGGCAGGGGGAACCTGGCGACCTAGCAGTCAACGCGACGGTTTGCCTCGTTACCAGAGCAAGGAAAATATTCAATTCCTCGAGTGGAAATCGAACCTTCAACCTGTCACGTTTACAGTCGCACGTTTGTGCCCTGCGCCATGATATTTAATAATTAATTTAATTTAAATTTGAATCTAAAAAATAATACACTTGCACCACATTTTCTATAAATCAGAATTTCTCAAGATATAGCGTAGATAATGCACGCATACTTTTTCCTTATCAGTAGTTTAGGACGTGATTTTTTGTCATTGTAAACCTTTTTATTTCGTAAGACATTTTTTTACTTTCTCCTTAATAAAAAATATTTTAAGTTTTATACAGTTCAATAATTTCTTAAGTATTTTCTTTGTAGATCTATAAATGAAAGGATAGACTAAAATAAATATTACTCATGTAGCTATAATCATGACATTTATATTTGATAGATATTTATTATTTTAAATTATTGTTTGCCATATATACTTACCATTTAATAGACGATTCCGTTTTTCACTACTTTATAATTTTTTTGGCTGCCTTTTATCTAGTGACACTAAGAGAACGAAAATATGAAATAGTTTCCCTAATGTTTATAATTTTGTACAAATACAGTTTTACATTGTATCATGGAAATAGCATCTCTACTACATACGGAGTGCCCTAAAACTACTTGGATATGCAA
This sequence comes from Heliconius melpomene melpomene, assembly GCA_000313835.2. Taxonomy (NCBI): domain Eukaryota; kingdom Metazoa; phylum Arthropoda; class Insecta; order Lepidoptera; family Nymphalidae; genus Heliconius; species Heliconius melpomene. The sequence continues at coordinate 10,366 of HE670115.1, forward strand.
AGGGGACCTAGTGCTAAAACCCTCTGTCCACCAATTTCCGCTTTTTGGACATCTCAGGCATTGTGTGTTGAGTGACTAATTCCGCTTAGCCTAAGCCTGTCTGCCTTTATACAAATACATTAGTGAAATATGGTCTAAACATATAACGCCATTACTGTTATTGTACTTAAAAAGTACAGCGTAGAGTACCGCCATTCAAAATGCATTAATCCTAAATTGGATAGGAATCAGAGAACACAGTGTCTTAATACTGGGATCTCTCCGTTGGACTGTAAACGCGATGGTTGTGGTTCGATCCTCACTATCATGGGATACCTCATAATACATGACTGACTGATTATATATAATTTATTTTTATTTACCCGCTCTGATAGACGAAGCACGGCGTTGAGTTCCGCCTGTCTACACGCAATGTCTCAAAAAAATAGCAGGAAATGGAGAACGGAATGTTTTTGCGGGAAAAAGCTTGACTTTGTAACTTTTTAAATTAGTACGTCTACCTTTAGCTAATCTATGTATATGTCGTAAGTCTCATCTCAGCGTCTAACTTGGCCGCATCTTATGCAACTGTTACGACAGAACTGACCGACATTTTATGATTTTGCTTATATAATAACAATTGTCGGTAACACCTTTTGTTCGCCGAAAATTAATTAGAATAGAATTGATATTGATGTCGGCGAATTTGAGTTTTCAAAGCAATTTTTTCTTGAGCTCTGAGTTAGAAAAAGGTGAAATTAAAGTGGGATCATGTTAGAGTGGTCGTTTCGCTTCATTTGATGCTAGAACGAATATTTTTATAAGCAGTATTTTAGGTTTATTTTATTTATATTTATTATAAGATTATTGAAAAACGGCCACACTTTACTTTACTTCCGATTACTTAACGTTTTATAACTATAAATATTTAACCTACATACGAAAATTTAAATAACAAGAAATAATTACTTAACTCTTCTTAGAATATACTTTTTAAATTTAAAAGAGTTTTGAGGAAATTTAGATAGCTTAAATGAAAAGATGGTATTTTTTCTCGGTAGGTAACCCAATTAGGTATGTGGCAGTCGCATACGGATACATATAATATGGTCACCAAGAAATACTTTTAAAGATGCGTCATTGTTCCATGTCTTATGTCACGTCACTACGTCACGTCATACGTTGCGTATGTCCCATGAATTTACTTATTAGCTATAGATATTATAAATTTCTTCACATTATGGCCCCCCTTATATATTTTGAAGAGCTTCACGCTGTATCCCGCAAATCCCGTACAGGCGGTGTGAACCTCTTGTGAAAACACTCCGTTCATTACTAACTGAAAATATGTTCCTTGACTTTACTAAAGGAAAGCTATAATAATAATTTTCTGGTTGAATTAATTCTAAATAGTTTTATTTCAACATCTTTTATCGTTATATTTACACAACATGATAAAACTATGAATCAATGATATTATCTTTTTTATATAGTATACTGAAAGAAAGTTCTATATAAAGTATTATATTTTAAAATGTAAATAATTATTTATAAAAAATATACAGTTAAAACCTAATTTTCTTAAAAAAAAATAACGATACAAAATCGAAAATTGTAGCCATCAACAAAAATGATATCGTTATGGCACTGCGGCACAGCGCCGCCACAGCGCCACAGTTCCCACCTGGGAAAATAAATTAATTCCTTTCTTCGCACTGGTTAGGCACACAAGACAAAGAGCGGCGTTAAGCACTGTTACTCAATACAGAATGCCTCGAAAATTAGGTGATGGGGTGTCTCATGACTAGGTTCCCAATATCTACCCTGGCTTATAAAAGCGGGATACATCGTGACGCTGAAAGAAACATTAAAAAGTTTCATCTGTAGGTACGGATGTATTGGAGTATAGATTTCACAGCATCACTCAATGATGTCACGGCTAACAAGATAATAATAAGTTTCGAGGAAAGTGAACGAAAGCAAAAGGTATCCTGGATCCGGTACCACTGCAGTGGGCCGTCTGTCACAACGTTGTGTCATTTGGTTAAATAAAAAACCCCAAGAACAGTCCTGGTGCAGGGGCGTGTGACTGTAAACGCAGCGGTGGTGGGTTTGATTCCCATTTGAAGAATTAAATATTTAATATTTTCACTTCCTCGCACTGGTGTGGAGTTGGGTTCCGCCAACACGCAATACCTCCAGAATTCAACAGAAAGTGATAAACGGATTGTCTTGACACTAGGCTCCCTCCATCCTGCTACGTGCGGGATACAGCGTGAAGCTTAAAAAAACAGTTCAAAATTCAATTATTGACATAAAAGACTATATTGACTTGACTTTTTTCAACGCTATGGTAAAAAGGCAAAGCGCGGCGGTGATTTCCACCATTCAACACACAATGTATCTAGAATTCGTCGGAAAATGGGAAACGGAAAGATTTTAATGGGAATGTCTGTTTTAACACTAGCTTCCCAGGATCTCTCTGCCTATCCTGCTATGTTCTAAATACAGCGTGATTCGAAAAAAATATAAGAAAAATAATAATTTAAAGTTATGTTAACGGTGTAACATACGGTCCTTAACGGATTTTTCTGAATCACACACTAAAGTGTGTCGTCGTTTTCCTCCACTCTTTATTGACACCATTTTTATTTTTGCAATATAATACTGATATTAAATTGATAAGAAAGGTGTAATATGTATTGTTTTAGCTTCACGCTCTATTTCGAATATAGCTCGGTAGGAAGAGGGCACCTAGAGGGTGTTAAGACATTCAGTTCTTCACTTTCTCCCTAAAACTTCAAAGATCGATCGTCAATATTTCTTATTTAACTTACATTTGCGTTTTATTTTTACAAGCGAAAAAAATATATATAATAAATTTTTTTATTGTTTTGTATGTAAAATAAGTTTTTAAAATTTAATTTACACGCGTCGGTTTTTGGTTCCCATTTTGTTAGTTGTTATATTTTATACACAATTTCATGTTTTTTCTTATAAATATTGTAGCAAACTACTCGTTTATTTATTTTCAAAAGTACTAATTACTCAAATTATTACTTAAATTCTTTTTTTTAATACTAAAGTATTCGCCATCGCAATTTCTATACAAAAACAATCGACAAAGGTTCATGTCAGCGTTATTTCATAACATAGTCCGTCATAAGGCTCGAATCTCTCCGAATGGAACCCGCTCCTACCTACCAAAGACCTTAAGCCTATTGCTATGTTAAACGAAAATAGACTTTACTTTTTTATAATATGGTAGAATTTTAATTGGTGTTTTAATGACGTATAACACCTTTTCGTATTCAATTTGTTAGTGTGATATAGTTCTAAGTGTATATATTTTGTATTGTTTTAATATAATAGTTATTGTAATCGAATAGGGTTGATTTTAGTTTGTTTTCATATGAGCCGAAGTAATTTTGTCGCAACACACAAATTGCCCTACTATGAAAAGTGAAAGTACTGTGGCGGAGGGGAAGCCGAGTGGAATAGAATGTAAATGCGGATTTCGGTATTTGATGACCCAAGTATTTGTGTTTCAAACTGCTGATAGCTTATGTTAGCCTGGTAGTTTTGTTACCGAATATTTTTTTTATTATCCACTCGTTTTTTATTTGTTTTAGCGCCGTTTTATGTGATATGGTTCTATTTGGTATGGAAATTTGAACGGAGATGCAACTTTGTAGCAATAAATGAGTTAAATGTAATTTGAAAATAATTTGGTGTGATAGAGTTCTATGTAAATAAAGTGAAATGTTAAATTGTATGAAGACAGTCTTCAGTTGAAACGGCATATCAATTGAATGACAATAAGTTGGTCACTTAAAGATTAATTCAATAAACTACTAATCTACTTACACCATAAATAGAGAATAAAAGTAAAGAGATTGTGTTTAAACGACAAAGTAAAGAAATAGACCATCTCTTTTTTTTAAGTACCTAAATGAAGAAAAAATATGTTTTTTTCAGGAAGTCATGGGGCCGTGGATCTGATATGGTTTGAATTTCAACTCGATATCTCCAAGCGTTCCTGAGATAAAGGCTCTTCACAGACAGACCAGACGAACATGCTGACGGACAACAACGCGATCTTATAAGGGTTCTTTTTTCCTTAAAATGTATATAGAAAGCTGGCTACGTCCTTGTTTACGTTGTATCCACAAGGCAGGGTAGACAGAGGGACCCCGGAATCTAGTGTTAGGACACCCTGATCTCATTAAGGCCCATCCGTTCTTCTCTTTCCACCGATTCTCGAGCACTGCGTGTTGAGTGGCGCAGCTCAACACCGCGCTTTATCTTGTTATCAGAGCAAATTTAAACTGTTTAAGTAGTTATACGCTGTACCGCTCTACCACGACCTCTAGCCTATTATTATATTCTTTAAGCATTACTTAATCAACTTTTATGGAAATCCAACTAGATTTCTATAGCACTGTATAATTTGATTCAACCCGAATCTAAATGTCTGCCTCCAACGATTTTATGACAGCCTGGTACTTTTGATACCGATTGCTTTTTTTTATTTTTTCTTAAAAAATACAAGCGAAGACATAATTTTTATGTGCCTATAAATGTCATATGACTTTGTATTTTTATTAATAAAAACTTTTTTCATAAAAGTTTCGAACTGTCAGATGTTAAATTATGTTTTAAAGAGTTCAGTTTCTCTTTATTATTATTTTATTTTATTGCTTTCTTGTGGTGCAATTATTGGATATATATATATGTATGACTGTAGATGCGATGATTGTGGGTTCGATATCATCGTTGGAATTCATATTTATAACATTTTTAATTCCCCTGCCTGATACAAAATATGTAGGTATTCTTTACAATAATAGAAACTGAATTCAAAACTATACTCATATTAAGCACAAACTTAAACAATAACTAAATTGTAGAAAATTCTATACTTATACTTATACTATACTTACTTAATACTTCAACTACTTCAAAGCAAAGAAAATACGCAAATCTTCATCGCTCTACACTCAATGTCTCAAAAATTGGACGAAAAGCGAAAAACGGAGTGTATTAGCTTTAGGTTTCGTCAGTCTGCCCTGCTATATGCGGAATACAGCATGAAGCCAAAGCCAAAAAGTCCTCCACTGAGTTACAACAGCCTAAATTATGTTATTTAAAAGATCACATTCAGGCTTTTTTCCCATATCAGTGTAAGAAGAGGGAACATAGTGTCAAGAGTTCTTCTTATCCAGAATCTGAGACATTGTGTGTTGAGCGGCGGAACTTAAAGCAGCCAATTATCTTGCTAGAACACTGGTTTGTTTTGCTCGAGGGAATCGAACCTATAAACCTCACATATCCGCCCCACTTAGCTACAATAGCCTAAATTACGTAATATAGGAAACCTAGTACTCTAGTGGGAAATCTGTGGAAGTGGCACAGACCATTTTACTTTCATTGGAACGAAATTTATACGTATTCCGAATCAAATCTAAATATATTTGCATTTAATGTTGTTTTATATTATCCTATATTTTGTTTGAGTATCTGTTTATTTTATTAATCTATAGCTTTGTGTATCTTTTTTTTTAGGAAAGGAAATGGAGGGAACCTAGTGGCGTAACTCAACCGCACTTAGTCTTTCTAGAAGGGTTCTTTCTTAAAATGGCTGAGCTGTACTTACTTACCTATTAAATAACGGATTAGGCTGTTTTTTTAAATCTAATAATGAAAAAAAATGTATCGGATTAATTAATTTTCATAAATTTATTATTATTATTTATTTATTTATTTATTTATTTATTTATTATTTATTTATTATTATTATTCTAAAAAAACTAACTAACTACTCCGATTCGATTACTATCGACCAAATAAATCGATATTTCTTATTCGAAAGTACCAGGAGTTTATCACTTTGTAGGAGTTTTTACAATAACATGGGAACAATCCCACGAGACCGTACTGATGTTGATAAAAAATCAATTACATCTTATTCCAGTGGGACAAGGTCGACTTTCCTTCAACTAGTTTATTTCTCACGTTATATCATATAGTTGGTGGGATATCTTAATTGTAATATATTTAATTAAGCCACTTTTTGAATTATTTATCAGTCTTTTAAATGATTTACGAATTATATTTGTGGTTGCGAGTTCGAATCCTAGTGGGAGGAATGAATTACTCGTACCTTCTCACTCTGGTATAAAGACAGAGCGTGGCGTTGAGTTACGGGAAACTTAGCGAAATGTGGGGTGACACAGTGACGTAGAGGATACAGCGTGAAGCTATAAAAAGAAAAAAAAAACAAATATAAATTATATTACCATTTTCTACTATAACCATAATTTATTTTCATTTCCTTGTAATTGTTTCCAAGATAATTAACTATTAGTCTCTAAACAAATTCTAGATGAATCGATTGTGATGAAAAAGGTTATATCTTTACATTATGATTTTTTTTAAGTCTCAAACCGTATACCTGTGTTTTATTAAGACTACATTGCATTCCCATGCAGTGTTAGAACACTTCATTCCCCTTAAGACACTTCCGTTCCTCCCTTTCCATAGATTTTTTTATAAGTTATTGGGTGATGAGTTTCGAAACTTAACGTCAAGCTATGTCTCGTTATTAGAGCGAGGAAATAAAAATATCTCTATCCCTCGAGTAGGAATCAAATCCACAACCGTCACGTTTAAAGTCAGATACAACCTTTTTAACTAATTACTGGTTAAAGTTATTTTCTAGTATGCAATTAAGAACGATTCGACCTTACACCATAGACATCAAATGTCAATGTCATAGTAAGTTAATAAAATTATACCTAGCTTACATAATATAGCGATTAACCTGGTGGCTGCGCCTGCATGTTCAAATGGAAATAACTACAACTCGTATCTGTAAGCTGCTCTCGAGTCTGAGATCAATCTTGATATCCCGTTTTTATTTATAAATTACAAATCAAACATTATGCATTTTATCTACTAACTAAAATACATGAAAATCGGCAAAACGATCTAGTAATAAATTTAATACTAGGTTCCCCCTGCCACAGTGTAAACAAAAAATATATATATAATAAATTAGAATTACTTATTTACCTTAAAAAGGATAATGCAAATCATAGTGATTCATCACTAAATTCTCTCTGCCTATCCTACAAAAAAAAAAAAGATAATTCTACAATAATACATTTTTCCCCAAAACAAGTATAGTTACCTAGGGCCAAGGGCCTAGCGGGCATCCACCCCGGTGAAAGTACCTGGCCTAACTCTTATTTGGTTCATTCACTTCTGACTGGGAGAGGCATGGAGTGACCGATTACAATTTAATCTATTATGTGTTTGTCTGTATGCTTGAAATTATTAAAAATATCAATATACCTTTTGAGGCCCCTGTGGCGCAAGGGCTTGACTGACTGTAAACGCGATGGTTGTGGATTCGATCCCGAATCATGGGTATCTATACATTTTAAAAAAAAATCGGCTTTGGTAGACAAACCGCGGTGTTTAGTTCTTCCTTTAACACGCATTGTCTCGGAGACTAGGCTGCCATTGTTTACCTTACTATTGCCGGGTTGTAGCGTAAAGCTAAAAAAAAGAAAAAAATATATATATTAAAAATTACAACACATACTGCTGAATTTGAAATTTAAGAAAAATATTATGAAATTTTGTACGTGAATGAATCACCAAAGAGGATGCTCGGAGTGTTGACAGATAAAAAGAGAATTGAATAATTAATATCTGATGTATTCGTGATAATCATTTTTTTTTACATTTTCCGCTATCTAGTGCAATCACCTCAAAGTAAAGTAAAGAATAAATTTATACTTTAAATCAGTTATAAACTCGATAATTTTGAGGAATTAAAAAAAACATTATTGGATTAAATTGGATTAAACTCAACTGGGTTACCAGGTACTCTCTACCTATCCTTCAGTGTGAAATTTCTCGAATTTCTTTTGAAAAAAGAAACACATCATTTACTCAAACTTATCTTATATTAACTTAAACTTCTAATTAAAAATTTACATAAACGAGACTGCTCCATACATCTCATGTTCCAAAATTCCAAGGCTGGCGAGAAGAAAGCCCGGAAAGTGACAGTGGAATCCACCGGCGCCGTGCATCGCCTCTAAGAATATAGATCTACAAATATTTATATGCGCTTTT
>HE670116.1:0-13668 GCA_000313835.2 Heliconius melpomene melpomene
AAAGCTTGAGTGCCCTATATTTAATACCTCTTTCTATGAAAAATCCCTCACAGTTCAAGCAGTGCACTTATGGAACTCACTACCTAACTCTATACTGTCGGGCAATCCATCTCTAAATACTTTTAAAATCAAAATAAAACAACATTTTCTTAATCTCAATTAGAATCTTTAGTAGTCGCTTTATTTTTTTTTTATTAATTTTCTTTTTCTGTTTCAACTCTTTTATGTCATTGTATATATTTATGTAGGTATAGTAATATTGATTAATATTATGTATATTTGTATGTAGGTTTATCAGAATATACTTTTATTAAATTTTACATTTTTAAATATAAATTATTATAAAAAAGATTTATTTTATTTATTTATTTACTTACATTTAAGAATATAAAAAAAACCACTCTTCCGAGGGCGGGACAAGGGTCCAAGCCATCGGTGGCTAGGGCTCCAGAGAGAGGAACCGCCGCACAATACGTGCCGTCTCAAGTAATACTGCCTTCTGTATCCGGTTCTTGATCCAACAGCTAAGCGATAGCGTCTTACGCCCAATGTTAATAATCAATCCTGATCCATAAATTGCAACCATAGATTGAAATAGACAGAGATGGAAGATGACATGCAGGTTAGTGATTGGATAGACATGTCGAACAATACAAGATTGACGTTAATTGGAGATAGGAGATATTTTATTAACATTATTAAACCGTTAACCGAAACCACTATCGGCACAATGATAGTCGCATTATATAGGTTTATTATTATTATTATTAACGTTATATTAAAATACCGCACCCGAATCATATCTTTTAACATCCCCTACATTCAAGGGTTTCTGGTAGAGATCTCTATTAGAGATAAGTTATCCATTGTACACATTTTTTCTGTTATCATAAGTTTTCTGTACTTTCTTTCTTGTGTGGTACATAAATAAATGAGAAAAAAAAGAGACTTTCTACTTTAACGCAACTGGAAGTGTGCTTTAAGTTGGCAATATCTCTGAAGGTTTTTTAAGTTAGGGAGTTTTAAGTACATATTAGACTATCAATCCTCAAAATTTCAGCTTTGTTAAAATGATGTAGGTCTGGGGGTCCTGGGATCTCAGTCTATTAATGTCAATATTTGTCAATATTTCTGTGGTAAGATGTCAATTGAAATGTAAACGTCTCATTGTGCGTCTATATTACTAAATCTAAGGGCCATAAATTTAATAAAATTAATAAAGTGTTGTGTATTTGTGACTTACAAAAAATGCCTTCTATAAGGCGGTGGACAAATTTAGCCAGAAGAATATAATCGTACCCAGAACGTGAAAATTGCAATGAACGTGACCACGATAGTTGACTGATAATGTTGCAAATTTGAATCGAGCTGCTTTTTGTTACGATATATCAATTGATGACCACAGCAGTGCCTACAGCTGTGTTGCTATTGGATCTATGAACTCTGCTTGCCAATATTGTAAGGTTATTGTAAAAACTCAGTTTGCCAATCAATTTGGTGGTGCAATGATTTTATTATAAGGAGGAGGATTGCCTGTGGTTCCACGTTCAATGCAAGCTGATGAACTGAATTCATGTTTAAAGTCCTCGAAATTGTGGAAACATGTCAAGATATTACATTTAAGCAAGAATATGCGTGTCATGTTGCAAAATGATCAATCTGGAGACATATTCTCTAAACAACTCATTGATATTGGTAATGGCAAACTTCCTATATATGCGCTGACTGGCTGCATCACCTTTCCTGATTGTTTTTGTCAGTTAACGTAATCAAAAGATGAACTCATTCATAAAGTGCTTCCAAATGTTGCTGAAATGTTGCTAATTATTTATTCCATAATTGGTTGAGCGAAAGAGCTTTACTGGCTGCCAAACACACTGATGTAAATGAATTAAATATAAATTTTCAAGATGGCATTCCTGGCAAAATAAGGACACATAAGTCAGTTAATACGGCAACTAATGAAGATGATGTCGTGAACTATCCACCGGAATTCTTAAACTCACTGGATTTGCCAGGATTGCCGCCTCACAACCTTCAATTAAAGCTTGAATGTGTAGTTATAATGTTGCAAAATATGAACCAACTGAAACTTTGTAACGGCACACGATTAGCGATAAAAAAATATTGAATAACGTAATAGAAGCAATTATATTGAAAGGAAAGTATAAAGGAGAAGACTTTTTGATGATGCGGGGTATCCCAATGATTTCGACTGACATACCATTCGAGCTTAAAAGACTACAGTTTCCAGTACGGCTTGCTTTCGCAATGACTATAAACAAATCCCAGGGGCAGTTATTAAGTGTTTGTGGTATTAATATAGAAAACTCATGTTTCTCGCATGTCTATTGTATGTTACCTGTTCCCGTGTTGGAAAACCATCTGCTCTGTTTGTTTACGCGCCAGATAACCAAGCAAAAAATAACGTGTACCATAAAGTACTACAATGAAAATGAAACTGAATTTAGAATAAGTAAAAATAAAATAAAATATAATAAGTAGGCATCATAATAAGATATCGGAAATTGTTATTTTTATTATAATTTTTAATGAATATTATAAGAATTAAAAATGATTAAGGTTTTTTTTTTTTTTATCTTACTAGCTGACCCGGTGTCGCTAATAGCAGAATACATATTTAAAAAAAATCCACTGTTAGGCGATACGAAGTTCGCGGGTCTGCTAGTAATTAATAATTGATGATGAGAGTGACGATAAATACCTACAATTGAAATATGGCAAAACATACAAAAATGAAGTATGTGTTAGAAACTGAAGTTGTAAATTTACCTCTTATAAAATAATTTTGTGTCACACCCGGTACACAACTTTAGGTTAAAAATATTTTAACTGTGAAAGAGCACAAGTGCGACACTAAGATTAATTATTTTTTAATTATTTATATTAACTAATTAAAATAAGTTACAAATATTCTTAGTTGAAGACAGAAGTGTACTGGATTATAGACTTTGTTTTATGCTATCTAAAGATATTCGTCTAAGCCATTTTTATTTACATTCTATCAAAATTCACCTGCAAAATTTAAAAATATGAATATTTTCTAAATTTTTGTATAAATACCACAAATACTAAAGAACTTATTTTTACTTTACCTACTACCTATGCTTTTAATAAAAATATCTTTCATGTCAATTTTAATATACATTTTTTGCGGCAATATAACTAAAGTTCTTTTAAACTTTTATCCTCTTTGAAATAAGATAGGATCATCTTGTTATACAAAATGAATAAAATTGAAACTTAAATTTAAATGCAGGGCATTTTATTCATAGGATTTATCTTTTAGACATCTAGCTGCTATCATTTCATAAAATTATTATATACATTATCTTAGAGGATCTCTTTTGGCCTCTGACTTCCAAGAAGTATGCTATTTATAAATTTCCTCGCTCTGATGTCAAGTCAAAGCACGGCGTTCAGTTCCTCGCAATATCGCAATGATGATTCTAAAATTGAGTAAGGCTTTTTATGAAGATTTTTATTTAACGAATTTTATTAAAAACATGCTTTCTCAACAAATTAAAAATAACATTTTAACTACCTACAATATGAAAGAAAAATAAAATCACTTAGCTAGAAACAGCGGAAGCTTTATGTGTCGCCAAATTCCAGAGCTGAAAGAGATTTATTACATTAATTCTTAGCAGAAGGAAGCTGAGATGAATTTAATCATTAATTTATATAATATTTGCCGTTTTCCTTAATAATGTCGTATTTAGTTTACCTTGAACATTCTTTCATACCATTTGATACCTAAGCGTATACGCTTTCTTGATTTTCACTGAAAAACTGTTTTTTCTATGTCAGTTTTACATTTTTCTTCGGTGTAGATATAAACCCTAAGGTCAATACACTCCATTCTCAGTTTTTGTATGAGCAGGGCAGAGAAATGAACATAATTTATAATAACTATTAATCCCCCGAATCGGCATCGAACCCACGACGATCTAGCCTACAGTCTGATACTGTTCCAGCTACACCTGAATTTCATCGAAATAAATATTTACAGGAAAAATAAGGAGAAACACGAAATGTATAATATACAATTAGGGCAATGTTTTTTCAAAAACAAATAAAAGAAATATAAGAAACAACTTTTAGTAAAACTCTACAACGACTACGGGAATTTTGCCAACGCAACTCGTTAATTAATCTGTCGACTTATCTCTTGCGGTCTGGAATATTTCCTTATTTAAATTATGTTATTTTTACTTATAAATGGAATTTTGGGACGCTGCAAATTTACATTTCTATAATATAAGACAATATAACTTAGTAATTTGTAGATTCCAAGCATGGAATTCCACCACCCAATACGCAATGTTCCGAAAATTTTGACGGCAATTGGGAAACAGAGTGTCTTAACACTAGGTTCCCTCTACCTACCCTGCTGTGTGCGTAATACTTTTAGCGTAAAATGTGAACTCATTACCATAGCGCAAAGGCTTAACTAGCTTATAATGGCTCTAAATCTTTACATAATTAATAAAAAAAAACACAAACAATTTAAAATATTTAAAACAACGCCTTTTAAAAGAAATCTCTTTGTAAAACAATTATCTAAGAATAAGTACTACCCCTGTTACTCTCTAATGCTCATTTAGAATCACTCGCGCGGTATTCCTTTACACTTGTAATTAAATTCTTTTTGAATGGTATTAAACACAAAGTGATTCCCACAATATTTTTCTTTGTATTATTTTACTGTCTTTTTACATGGAAAAAATCGGTGGAGTGCGAGGCGGACTCGCCCTAAGAGTGTTCCGTAGCAATTTCATTCGTCAAGACGAAATAAAATTAATAAACGCTAACAAAGTTACGTATATATGCACTAATTTTATATTAAACTAGCGGCCCGCTCGCGGTTTCACCCGCGTGAAGTATGTTATTATTAATTTCTGTCTCCATGACTACGTCCGACGTTATGCAAAATTGGAGACTCCTAGCATTTAGTAACGAATGACAAAGACAAATGTCATTAGTAACGATGTTTCATATAAACTTTCAACCCCAAAAACAACCCTTTAGAAGTCGAATATTGCAAATTCCCGTCTTAGCGAGCACCTACGTCCTATAAGTAACTCCTATGCAAAATTTCAGATTCCTAGCACTTGTAGTTTCTGAGATTTCGTGATGAGTGAGTGACCTTTCGATTTTATATATATAGATGAAGTTGTAACGGTCAAGTTGGTGGTGATTTTTTTCTGTAAGCTGTCATTTCTCACCAAATTCCATAATTCTAGGTTAATGGAAAGTACCTACGAATTTCACATTGTGTACGGAAAAACTGAAGCATAAACGCACATATCTTTCGTTTGCGTTAACGTAGGAGTTTATTTTTTCTCTGCTCCAAGGAACTATAGACCTGGATTTATTATACATTATTCTTTTCCAGAGGCGAAGATTATGTATACGGTTCCTACGGGGAACAGGAGCCCCGTGGTCTACAGCCCTTAGAGTATGCTGATGAGCCCACTGCGAGGCATGGAAAGTGAGTATCATTTACTATAAAACTCGGCTGTTCTTGCACGAAAGGCACATTGTATTATTTTGATATTGGCTTGACGATTGGCTCAAAAAACTACGATAAACAAATGATATTTTTTAAGCATTCGTCATACCCTTTAAACTTTAAAATGACAAAAGCTCCAAAATAAAAGATAGGAGTTTCAAAATTTATAATTATTTTGTAAAAAAAAAATAAGTGTTATTTTTAAGTGTTACCCACTCTCCGCTTGTATTGAAGACATTGTGCCACGGCAGAGAAATGAGTGTAAATATAATCATTTCCTCGAGTGAGGATTACCAGAGGACCATTTACTGTCAAATGCTGTTTCACTGCGCCACGGTGTCTTTTAAATCAAGTACCTTTTTAAATTTCTTAAAGTCGATTTTCCTTCAGGAAACCCCAAGGCGGAAGCCGCCAAGTGTCTCAGTTCTCGCGGTACGCGGAGCCGCTGCCAGCGCTGTCCGCGCTCGCGCCGCCCTCGCGACGCACCGACTACGCACCACTGGTGCTCATGCCGTACGCCTACTGAACTAACAACACCACGATCGAGAACATTCCAGGGACTTCCCCTTTACAACTTCGCGGGCTTTAACTTCTATAACACTATATACTTATGTGTAAACTATCACGACGCCATATCGGAAGCATATCCTTTACCTGTTCGCTTCGCTTTCGCGTATTGCTATATTTTTTATTTTTTTAAAATGATATATTAATAGATTCCTAAACCTTTTTATAGGTGTAAGTACGATTGGCTATCCGTAGAGGGGTTACGGTATGTACCTATGTATTGTATTGTATTGTATTTATATTTTGTTATTAAAGTTATATCAATTATTTCTACTAGAAACCGTCAATTCAGGACGATAACGAATGGACAATAAATATACTTTTAATCTATAAAGTAGATGATTATAACTCAATATATAGATTTAAGTGTTTCTGAAACGTTTATTAGATTTTCATTTATATTTAAAAATATTTGATGTTTGGAATTTTAAGCGAAAGATATTAGAATATTTTGTATTTTTGTTTAGGCGTATTTTTTATAAATTTTCACGAGACGCTGTGTGAGCCCGACGGCCTCGTGGAAAGCTCTGGTTTATTTTTTATGAAAATATATATATTAAGTTATGTAACGTTCTTTAATGTACAATTATATTTAATATTTAAATAGAATTACTTTCATAATTTATTATATAGCTTAAAAAAATCTTTGCAATCCCAAAGAAATGAACGACAATAATGGCAACTTGATCTGACAATAAATTTTCAATAATATATTATAGTAGTATTAGTTGATAAGTAAAATAAAGTAGAATGTTTAACGAATCCTAATATCGTGTTACGGAACAATTCACATTGATAAGGACGTACTTTGCAAACGGAACCCTAATTATTAACGGTATTATGTATTTATTAAAAGTTAAAAATAAATATAATAATTAAAAAAATAACAAAAAAATATTTAATTTCATATGGTTTAGTTTTATAAATTAAAATATAATAAAGAAAATATTGTATAGTTTTATTATTTTATATAAATATTGTATGGGTTCCCATGTGCGTCTAAATACGAATGTATATACGTTCCATGTTATAACGTAAAAATTTGATATGTCTGTGGTCTAACGAAAAGGGGTATAAGTATGATTTCTATAAAAAAAAATCTATAAAATCATTTTTCGTATTTTGAAAACGGTTTTAAGCACATAATTATCTATTAAAAATTTACAAGTTTTGTTATTGAAAAAAAGATTTTAAAAATTTAATAATCCCATAATAATAATTTTGTACTTATACCTCTTTCCTATATTCCTATATAAATAGCTATACGGCTATATTATTATTATACCCTTGTAGAATCAATGTCTATACTACACCCGTTGTGATTAGCGCTAAACATCACTGTATTATATCTAAAAGCCTAAAGGACGGCTACGTCGGCTCTGGTTAAGCTGATAACTAAACAATATAGCTTAACCAACCCGACAGACAAATGCTTTAACTACGTTTAAATGTTTCACATTAGTTAATTGTAAATTAGGCGTTCGCGCTGTCTCATTCGTGTATTCTTAATTATGATTAAGGCAGGTGTTTTAGATGGTTAGGACTTCCTGGAGGAATATCATGCTATGACCAATTTTTTTTTTAAATTGCTTAATAACTATAAAATTAGGGATATATATAAATTTCGAACGATTTATGATATTTTATATTAAAACAGTTATTTTAATCATAACAAAAGTCCAGGTCCAGGAGGTCCACGAGTGAACTGGTAAGAAATATAATATAACAGTAGTCGGTTAGTGTATCTATCTCTTACTATAAGACGGCGCCTCCGCCGACATAACCTCACAGACTATGATATTGGCTTTAACTTATATTACATATGTATTATGGCTTTAAGCTAGACAAATTGATTCTCATAATTGTGACGGACGGACGTCCTCAACTACTAATTAGCTATATATATTATTTGTATATGATTTTCTAAAGATATTCGTAGTTTTACCGATCGTGTAATACTTGTACGTACCTATTTACTTTGTCTCTCAGTTCTTTATAGTATTTATAATTGTGTAGCGTTTACGATGCGTATTGCAGTAAAATAGGTGTTTTTAATTGATAAAATTGATTATTATTATAGATTTCGCATTTACATATCCCTGTATTGTGTACGTCTTGCCTCTACATATGAAGTTATCATATCATATTATACGGACAGGGGTGTGCCAAACGATCGACTTCTGTGGCAGATTACTTAAAAAAAATATTAAAAAAAAAGTAAATTTATCTCCAATAAAGACAATAATATCGATCGATAATTTGGGACACTCAACTACTTGTATTCGTAATTAGTATTAAGTATAGTTATTGAACGTAACGCGGTTGATTGACAATAATGTGACAATACGCGGGTCACTAAATAAATAGTGACCCGTCTCTAGTGACCGGTCCGCGTCACTAAGAATAATATACAAATAACCTAACCGTAATTAATGTTTTAAAGTGTATTTTAATTGGTGTTATTTTTTGGGAAATAAAGATAGTTTACTCCGAGCATATTGAATTTATTTCTTTGTAGCCTTATCTGTGTATTCCTTCCTATTCTTAAATAGTAATTAATTATAATGTCGTTAAAGTTTCATTATTTTCTCACAAGATACTTTAGTTGTTGTTTTTTTCTAAAAACTAATTTATACCGTCACATTTAATATCCGACGACAACTTTTATGAAATATTCCTTTTATTGCTTAAACTATTTTTTTAAAAGCTATAGCAAGTTGAAATATTATTAAGTTATTTCAACAACACATATAAATGTAATAAATAAAGTCTAGTAGACCAATATTTTTTTATAAACTGTCTTCTATTCAAGTTGGTGCCAAGAAGCATTATTGCCTCGTACTCTATTAGTGTTTGCAATGAATTATGCTTAAATAGGATAAAAAATATATAAAAGTAGGAATACCAGTTGTTATTACCAAAGTAACCACGGACAGGAAGGTAGTTTATAATGTATATTAGAACTAGAGGCCGAAACATTGCTTTGCCCCATTAAAGTTTTTGTTACATTATTGGCAAATTATACAAAATCTTTACATAAATTTTAGCCTATCTCTTATTCTGATATATAAGGTATATTAGTATAAAGATTTATCTAAATCCATTCAGTAGTTTTTGCATGAAAAAGGTTTATTCCTTTATATCCAACTTTACAAACTTTGACATTAACAATATTTGTAAGATCTTCATGGATAATTATAATTTAAATATTTCTGAATATAGAGCACCTACTTAATTAAGATGGGAAAGGTCGGTGGATGATTATATTGAGAAGTGTATTTTGATATCAAAATTATTATTTTGTTTATGTTAGATAAACTTATAAATTATTAACCAATATAAAGCTAAATTATTATCAGCGCGTAACACGGGCTATATTTTATTCCTCGAAGCACTCGGGTGGAATCTTTTCGGCGTTCTTTTCATATCACATACACTGGACTGGATATCACTTGGACTCTGTTTTCCAAGTACCATAGATCTTAAACATTAATTTATATTTAATTATAAAATACACGGCAGAACATGAGTTCTAATAAAACAATAAATTTGAGTAGACTATAGTCTATGTAAGACAGGTAAATAGTCTACGAGGGTAATAATATTATGAATGAAAGAAATGGCTAACTAAATAAAACAAGAAACAAACAAACTTTAAAAAACGTATGAAACCGAGGTTGTTCAAGAGATAAAAAGCATACGTGACCCGACAAAATATTTACTTCTTTCCCTCATCACAAACGCGATAGCTGAATTATAATAAACCAAGTGAAAGGTCAAAGAGATCCTAGTTATTTATGATATGTTTTTCATTCTAAATAAGGTAAATATAGAAAATATTTAAGTAAAACTCTTGATCTACGTTAATATTGTAAGGCTGAAGAGTATGTTTGGATGATCGCACTAATATCAGGAAGTGATTTGAATTTAAAATTTATTTTTATATTAGATAGTTTATGTATGAATTATTAAGTTACATAACTTAATTAGTTTTTATGTACCACTGTACCTGTTATGTCCATTTGGCAATATTTGAATTAAATTTTAACTTTTTACATATTGTAAGACAATTGTCAGTGTGAGGGTATTATAGTTTTTAAAAGTATCGTCTTAAACATTATAATGTTTGTTCTGTTACAGCATAACCTAAGTAAATATTCATTAGACACTATAAGCACTTCCGTTATTGCTGAAATGTCATCAATAATAATTTAAATATCCTAACTATCTACGGGTGTAACTGCCGAGTTACCAAAACCTATCGAAGACTCCGTTTCATCCTTATTTCACTTAATATACTATTGGGCTTTTGTTTCACATAAAGTTTTTTTTTACTTCCTAGTTTAATGAAAGAATTCAAAGCAATGCCGTTTACTGAGAACACGTCACTGTTAATTGTATTACTTTTTTTTTATTACATTTTCACTTACTTCATTTACGCGATTAACTTTTCTACAGACTTTAACTAAGTAAACTATGTCATGACATTTAGCACACTATTAGATTTGTTATAAAGGAGACTTTTTAATTATAGCGACTACTTTGACTTTGAATCTTAATATCTTGTTACAATTTTGTTACCATATTGTGCCGCTTCTGCACTTCTACTTGAGAATTAATATTACTTAATATACTCATACCTTCATAACGATGCTTACTCCAAGGAAGACGATTTTCATTGTCTTCTATAGAAGAGCCATCTGCATGGCTGTTACGCTAGCGGCAAACATACTGACATTTGTTAAAATATCAGGAGGTGAGTATAAGAAAATACTTAATAATCACAATTTATTATTCCTCTTTCACATATACACACATCTAACACTTTACACAGCACACTTAACACTGTTTCTATACACTTATACACGTTTTAAAACGCATAGTTCCAACAACTAAACTTATTTTAAATACTTGAACACCGTCACAATTTTACACCTTACGAGAGGCAGAATAACGACGTACTGACTCAATCCATCAAAAACGTCACTTTTTAGAGCTGTTCCCTTCATAAATAATTATGTGGGTATTATTATTTTATTCTCTGTAAAATACCCTCGCACAGACAATTGTCTTACAATATTATAAATAAACGTTATTTATCGTTATCTTTTTAAACAGGGTGCGAGGCCGTCGCGTCGTGGCGCTGTGGAACGGCTGATTGTAAATACGACAGTTGTGTGTTCAATTCCCATACTGGGAAATAAATTATTTTTTGTCGGTCTGAAGCTAAAAAACAATATGTCAATAAATATTGATGGGATTATTAAATCAAAATCAACATTTGCTTCTATAATAAAATTCCAATTAGCTACTTCGCCAAAATCTTAATTTCCTAGTAACACTGTCAACGTCAAAGGACGTTACTATTGCAACACACGTTTGATTTTTGTAGGTCTGGTACTGAAAAGTAATAGGAAATTTGTTCGCTCTCTAATTTCACAAACTTTTACGAATTCTTGTTTGTGCAATTTATTTAGAAAGTAGAAATACTTTCAAAGTTTGACATAGACATGTTGTAATGCTAATCAGAATTTTTTAGTCTTCATTGAATATTTCGAAAAAATCTTTGCTTAACCCTGGAATATGACAACAAAAAAACAGAATTATAATTTCGAAACTTGAGACTTGATTGAACTTACAAAAACCATTTGTTGTATTTTTGTAATACGGATTAGATATTGAAAAATTGAAATAATTGGTATTGAAAAATACGTAATATATGTAATTGATGTACAAAATATAGTAATATTTCTGTAGAATTATTTTGCGCTTGTTATCTTTATTATGAAAAAAAAGAAGGAAACGAACAAAAGAAATAAATTATTTATAAATAATACGTTCCCCCGAGTGAAAATCGAACCCACAGCCGTCGCGTCTACAGTCACACGCTTGCTTGCACGCCCTACGCTACAACTGGCCTAAGATAAAATTAATATAAAAAAAATTTTTAAGCACCATTGAAACATAAAAACTTGATATATTATAGATGTAAAAAAAACTATTAGGCATATTACGATAATAAACGTGTCAACATCTTATAGATGTAGATTACAAAAAATACATTGAGAGTGTAGAATTAAATATATATAAAAATCCAAAGTATTTTTATAGTTACATTAAAAATCTTCGTGGTAATAAATGTGATTACCCGGCTTTAATGACATTGGACGACTGTTATTACACAGATGGAGAAGACATTTGTAATCAATTTGCTAATTATTTTTCCAGACAGTTTATTGAATACGATAGTTCTTTGAATAATGTATCTTGCTTTGATTCTGGTATTAATAATAATTCATCTTTATCTACAATTAACATAAGTGAAAATGAAATATTAAGCAAATTAAAATCTCTCGATATAAAGAAAGGACCTGGACCTGACAACATACCACCAATATTTATTAGAAGAACTGCATCAACATTGATGAAGCCCCTGCATATCATATATTGTAGATCTATTGAAGACGGTACGTTTCCTATGTATTGGAAAAAGACAAGAATTCTGGCAGTTTTTAAAAATGGTAATAAAAAGTGTATTGAAAATTATAGGCCTATTAGTATTTTATCAGTTTTTAGCCAAAATATTTGAGTCCCTTGTCTGTCCGTACCTAACTTGGCACATTAAACCTGTGATATCAGATAGTCAACATGGTTTTATAAAAAATAGATCTACTTTAACAAATTTAATATCTTTTGTAGAGGATATCGCGTTATCATTGGACTCTAATAAACAAGTTGATTGTATTTATACAGATTTGACTAAGGCGTTTGATGTTGTTAATCATAAACTTTTATTGTAATAAACTTTATAAATATGGAGTACAGGGAAAGTACTTAAATTGTTGGAAAGTTATTTACAAAATAGACAAATGAATGTAGTGCTTGGTGGTTATGAGTCAAGAACATTTTTTTTACATTCAGGAGTCCCACAAGGGTCTAGACTTGGCCCTGTCTTATTTTATATTTTTTATAATGATGTAATTACTTGTTTACACCATTGTAGTTTCTTATTATATGCAGATGATTTAAAAATATATAAAAAAATTGAGTCGGTGAATGATTGTAAGCTCTTGCAACAAGATTTAGACAGGTTTGCTGTATGGTGTTCTATGAATAGTAATGAAATTAAATAACAAGAAATGCCAGAGTATAACATTTAGTAGGAAGACTTCTGACATCAATTATAATTATAAAGTGAATGGTTATCCTATTGAAAAAGTTACTCAAGTACGTGATTTAGGGATAACAGTAGACGCTAAATTGAGTTTTGTTCCACACATAAATGATATAATAAGTAAATCGTTAAGCATTTTAGGATTTATTATACGAGCTACTAAGCCTTTTAAAAAATCTAGTTCAGTTATTATTTTATTTAATTCATTAATTAGGAGTCATTTAGAATATTGTTCAACTGTCTGGAATCCATATTATGTAACACATAAAAACAGATTGGAACGAATCCAAAAAAGGTTTTTAAATTAGTTATCTTATAGGGATCATATCAGTAATGATTTTTTCGTAAGTACGATGACTTTATTAAAACATTTATAATATGTTTAAAAACT
>HE670117.1:0-58962 GCA_000313835.2 Heliconius melpomene melpomene
ACACCAACAATTTTATCTATCTATACTAATATAATAAAGTGGAAGAGTTTGTTTGAGTGTTTGTTTGTTTGTTTGTTTGTTTGTTTGTTTGTTTGTTTGAACGCTAAGATCTCTGGATCTACTGGATCGATTTACTTTGTTTTTCTTTTGTATGAAAGCTGCATTCTTCAGAAGTGCTATAGGCTATATAATATTACATTATACATATATTCTAATAAATTAAAATACTTTCTAATTTGACATGCAATTTATTCTGCCATGTTAATAACAAACGTTGTCGCTACGCGACCGCGTTCGTTACCGCGACATTTTGATATTCATCCTTATGAAAATAAATATAATAGTCACTTTAGCATTTCATCTAGATTGAAATTATATTTCTATAGAAACTATATTCTTATATTTCAAGCAGGCGTAGCCGCGTCCGTGTCCGCTAGTCTATATATATAAAAGGACTTGTCCTCACTGACTGAGGTAAGACGCACGCACAGCCAAAACCGCTGTGCGTAGAAACGTGAAATTTGGACAGATGTTTACTTTCGTAATCTGGACATCCACTAAGAAGGGATTTTCAAAAATTTTAACCTTAAAGGGGTGAAATAGGGGTTCAAAGTTTGTATGGAAAAAAATTTTAATCGGCACCGATATTTATATAATTTTAAATTTAGATTTTTAAAAGTATTTAATTGAACACGTGTTTCATCATTTTCTAGAATTCTCCCCCTAAGGGTGCAAATAAGGGGTTGAAAGTTTGTATGAAAAAATCTTTAAATCGCCACCGATTTTTATAAAATTTGAAATTTAGACTCTTAAAAATATTTCATTGAACACATGTTTCATGGGTTATTAGAATTCACCCTTAAATACGCAAGCGAAGCTGCGCGCGTCCGCTAGTCTATATATATAAAAGGACTTGTCCTCACTGACTGAGGTAAGACGCACGCACAGCCGTAACCGCTGTACGTAGAAACGTGAAATTTGGACAGATGTTTACTTTCGTAATCTGGACATCCACTAAGAAGGGATTTTGGAAAATTTTAACCCTAAAGGGGCGAAATAGAGGTAAAAAGTTAGTATGGAAAAAAAATTAAATCGGCACCGATTTTTATAAAATTTGAAATTCAGACTCTTAAAAGTATTTAATTGAACACATGTTTCATGGTTTTCTAGAATTCTTTCCATAAGGGTGCAAATAAGGGGTTGAAAGGTTGTATGGAAAAATTCTTAAATCGCCACCGATTTTTATAAAATTTGAAATTTAGACTCTTAAAAATATTTCATTGAACACATGTTTCATGGTTTATTAGAATTGACCCCTAAATACGTAAGCGAAGCTGCGCGCGTCCGCTAGTTAAAGATATGAAATTAATTTCATTTTAACTTTAACATGTCAGTTAATTTTAAACGTTATATAACCAGTAACCGTATATCTGTAAAAACATTCTAAGAAAATAGCGACGGGAAATTCATTTCATTTTCTTGTACCTTTAAAGTTTAGACCCAAGATAAAATCGTTTCTCACACAAACGAGCTATTCCGCTAAGAATAGTGGCAGTTTTAGAACTATATCACATTTGTTGGTTTTACAAAAAAATACCTGAGGTTTTCTTTTATATTATTTATTGATGGAATAAAATTAACCGGACTTTTAATGATTATTTATTATTAATAAAACAATGAATAGAAATGGTTTATGTTAAGAATAGTAGGTAATTCTTGAAATTCGACATGATTTTTTTTGCTCTGGTAACAAGAGATTTTTTGCTCTGGCAAAGGAGTGTCTTGACACTAGGTTCCCTCTTTCTACCCTGCTACAATGCAGTACATGATGTATATTGAGTATAATGAATATAAATAAAAAGTTCTGATTTTTGTTGTTTGTTAACTTGTTTTATTAACAAGGTTCATTTTGTTCACAGGAAGCAGACAATTTAGTAAAACTGGATTTTTAATAATAACGTCGCCATGGATTCTGAGAGGTAATACAAAAGTTATTTTTTAAAGTTTGAGTTTTATTTTTTTATAATTTTCTTCGTTATCCTTTACATTTTGATCTATGTTCTTATGATAACTATTGTATATATATATATATATATATAGGTCATTTCTACTACACTGGCACTAATTTGTAAACATAGCTTGTCTGCCATACTCTACAAACATTATATAATTGTAAAACATATTCATTCTCAGTGCATTCTTCATTCAATATTAATTAAAAAAGTAAATGTTTCCAGGCAAAACAATAAAGTTTTTAAAAACACAAATAATTTACTTTTAATTATTTACTCTTTTACAATACTCGTTCGAAACATTAATTAAAATATCATTACAAACAGACGTACAGTGGCAACGATTAATAAACAAAAGATATATCGAAAGGGAATCCCATTTAAATAATTGTTTACATTCAGTTTAAAATTACGCCCAGTTTGCGAACAAATGATTGAGGCGGTCTTCGATAAGCTTTGTTGTGTAATGTGCAAATTGCTCGTGTGTCAGTAGACTAGTTCTTATTTGCGGCTTCGCCCGCGCCTTCTAGTAGTGACTTAGGGCTGTCATATTGTAGTAATTATTATTATTTTAAGTATATTTATTTGAGAGACGCGTAAGAATAAAGGCAAATTTCTATAGTGAAAGGTCAACCGTTTCGCTCTGTAAACTTTAATTTGTGATAAAACCATTAGCACATCACATAAAAAACTGACGCTTTAATTTCCTTTTGTGACTTGTATTCGAATCTTGGTTATAATAAAAGTAAGTTATTTTATTCTATAAATGTATAAGGAAAGTGGTACTAAATCATAAGGAAAAATTGCATTTTTTTAACTTTAGAGTAGGCAGAGCGAACCTGGTAACCAATGAAACACTCCGTTCCCATTAAGATAATTCTGTTCTACACTTGCCAAATTCAGAAGGATGTAATTGCGTTGTAATTTGAGTTGCGGAATTAAACGCCGCGTTTTGCCTCGGTACCAAGCGAGGAAATGAACCTGTCGCATTAACAGTCACATGCTTGTACCCCTGAGCCACGACTGCCCCCCACTTATATTACTTCCACAACCATTACAATTCTAATATCCGCATCTTGCTCAGATCATTACTATCTATTATCGCGCACCCTCAGGTTATCTGCGTGATGATAAATCATTGATGGTATCTCGGACAGTGTGGGTTCATTGTTACATTGGATGCAGATTGTATAGCGAGATTGAAACAAAGCAGGCTGTAACTAGTGTGCGTTTAAAGTATGTGGGTATATGAAGATTGGATTAGTTGCCTAGTCGAGGCTCACGAGACGTGGCAGGCTGTGAGTTTGATCTCGCTCGAGAAAGTAAAATATTTTTATTGCATTTTTAATGTGTTATTCCACACTTAGAAAAGAAAAATACTTCTTAGAAAACATATAAAAATTTTGAACCTGCGCTTGGAAACCGTTCATTATAAGTTGCAATAAGCATATAAGAATTTCGGCATAGCCAGATGAAAACGTATGGCTTAGTTGTTCAGAGCGTTTGGGCGGTTTCCAGTGAGTGGTGAGTGGAAACCTGCTACATGCGGGAAGCAGAAAAAAAAATAGTTAAATTGAATGTGACTTATGTCGAGCATTTTTATTTTATTCTGTCATCTAAATGTAGGGATAAACTGAAATTGATATATGAATCAGCTAGCGTGGCGGCACATAAACTTATCTTCTTATCTTACTATAAATGATAAATTATTTTCATTTCCTCTTGTAACAAGATCAAATGCGACGTTGAATTCCGCCAGTCAACACGCAATGTCTTATAAAGCGGCCAATGGATTGTCCTCATACTAGATTCACTCTGCATTCTCTATTAGGTATATACGGAATACAGCGTGAAATTTACAAAAAGAAATGAAAAATAATTATTTAATACCATTAGAAATTGTTGCGAAATATATAATTACAGGTTTACAGATATACAAAGATATTAAACTTATATAAGCGTAAATTTTAGTATTAGAACCGTATCACTTTCTCGTATTGACATGCGCTTGCGCTACTGGATAACGCAGTGTGACCATCAGTTTTGAGGATGGGAAATATGATTTTTGTATATTAATATATAGATTTTTTATTTTTCTTTTTCTTTTTACTTCTTAAATTATTATGTACTCTTAAAAACGAAAAAAATATATCTTGGTCAAATGAACATTTTATATTTGAACTTTTTTTACAAGTTGAAATTGTCTCATTAGTTCAATAATAATGAATGACGAAACAATAGGCGAATATAGTAGTTTAATATTACATATTTATGAACATTTATTATTGGATTTACTTCGTGTGTAAATAAATCTCATTACCAAACTTTTAGATACACAGAAATCGACTTAGTCTTGAAACCTTCTAACTTCTAAAGTATAGGATTAATGACATCTTCATGAACTTTGAATTCTTAAGAATGTAACAAAAGTGGCTAATATTAGTGTAGATAGTTCACTGTTATGTATCGTAAGTAGGTACTACTGTAAGATAATTTTTAGTAGTGATTTAACTCCACGCTGCATCCTTCATATATTATGTATACCATCGTAGTATGTATACCATGTCATGAAGATATTTTACGCTTATTTGTTAATAATAATTACGAATAAATTAAAATTCTCAAGTTTTTAGCAATTTTACTAATTAATTGGCTTTCAAACGAAAAAATTAAAGATTACTAGGTACTAATGAACATAAAATAATGTTTCTACTATGAATGTTGCATTAATAATAGAAAATGTATAAAATAATAATCAGCATATAACTGTCTGTCATAAAATGGAATCGCTGTTTATTTATAAAAATATACCATTTTAATAAAATTGTATACACTTATAAGTTGTTCTGAAAATAACATGGTTAATAACTTTTACTTTCATTATCGTCTTGTTATAAATATGGTGTTTAGTACTGTTACATATATATTACAATACCAAGTTGTATATCATGGTGCCAGGGAAAGTGCACTCATTAGATACAAGGTGCAATTATTTTGATAAAATGCATTATTATTTGAAATAAAGAAATATAGATATTGAACTATTTTCAAATAGCATTCATTTCAGGTGGTATACCTATTTACATTGCTTTATTTAAGCGCTCACGCTTTACCGCTGTGCGGGTCGCCAGAGAGAATGAAATTAATACACTATGGTCTCTCCATAACTCTTTCGCCTCCTGTACCATCGTTATCATTTTTTTCATATCAAGAAAAATATCGTGTGGCAACCCTAGCGTGATGTAAGAACGCGTGCGCCGGCGCCACCAAGAAAGCTAACAGATGCCAATGTATTGTTTTTGATCGTTGCTCAACTATGTTGATATTGTAATTGCGTTTCATTAATTATCTTTTATAGTCACCTTCTATGCAATCATTAATTAAAATAGATGAGAAACGAAAATTAAAAATAATATTTGAATTTCTTTTCGATTTCTTTTGGAATTCAAAAAGATGGAGTCTAAAGAGAAAGCAATAAAATATTAGGCAATAGACGTCTTAAAGGCATTTTACTCTCCATTTTGTATCGACTTATCAGAAATTAGATTTGACAATCATGTGTCTGTAAATGCGACGGCTTGTGCGTTCGATTACTATTCGAGGGAATGAAATATTTAATATTTTATCCACACAACAGTTAATGTCTCCAGAATTCGGCGAAAAGTGGGGGGAACAGTTTCTTAATGGGAACGGAGTGTCGTAACACTAGGTTCCCACTGCCTACCCTGCTATTTGCGGGATATATTATGAAACTATAACATGTATTATTAAATGAATATTCCAAATAACAGCAAATACTGAATTCTCTAAAAATGTTATATAATAATATATTAAAATATCATTTATATTTCAATTTCATATTTGTTAAGTTTATATGTAAATATAGGTGGTATGTACGTACGTATGAACGTACATTTCAAAAGCGCTAACAAACCCAACATGACTAGCTATTGCATTTACAAATTAGAGCGTCCCGTGGGAACAGGGGAGCAGTTCCGAAATATGTTAACATTGGCTAACAATATTAGTTTTGTTTGTTAGTTTACACTTTTATTATAGTTCTATTTTTGTTTTCTGTGCATGTTAATATTTGGGGGAATTATTTATTAATTTTTAGTGCAGCTCACGCTTGACTAGTTTCTGTTGAATATTTCTCTAATTTTGGTTTTAAGGTAAGGTTGGGTTAAAAAGACCTTGAAATTAGCAGCTTTTTTAAATTTCTTCGCTCTGATGTTGAGACAAAGCGCGTTGTTTAGTCCCGTCACTCAACACGCAGTGTCTCTGGAATTCGGCGGAAATTGGTGGTACTTTGCCTACCCTGCTGTGTACGGAATAGTCAAACTGATTTATTTTTATTGGTTTTCCTGCACTATTATTATTTATTATTATTATATCTATAAATATTTATTATATATCATTAAATAGAAGAATAAATCTCCTCAATGAAGTCCCTAGAGATGCGTAGAGTTATTACACAAAGATATATTCCTATTAAACAAAATCTAATATCACCCGTAACAGTACATTTAACTTAATACAAAACAATTTACTTAGAGCTATTAAGTTACTAGCTGGCCCCATTTTACCATCCATATCCTGGCTTTAAATGTACTCTTGTCAATATGAACAAAAACTCATTATTATAGTGAAATGCATGCAATGTTCTCACCGTTTCCGCGATGTCAGTTTATAATAAACCCTCAGAGTTACGGTGCTCTAGCTCTTCAAAATATAGGTAAGATTTATACTAGCAATTTTCTAGTGTAATTTGTGAAGGAAACTTGGTATCTCTATACTTAATATTCATATGGATGCCTACGTTGTAGTTTCTTATGTTATGTTAGAAATATTTTTGACGAAATTCTTTATGTTGGAAATTTTCATATGTTCAGATGTGTTGTGTCCATGTTAGAGTCAATTTTAAGTGATAAGGAATACTTGATGTGCGCGAAATTTTAATTTTAATGTCGTTTCTCTTAGTTTTTTATTTTATTAGCTTCACGCTATATCCCAAACAGCAATTGGCTGAAGGGATAGGATAGTAAAGAGTAATAAAAGCTAGTTTTTTTAGCTTTAGCTTCACGCTGTAACCCGCACATAGCAGGATGGGCAGAGAAAACCTGAAATGACAGAGTTAAAACGCTTCCTTGAATGTAGGAACTGAATGCCGCGATATTTATTAAAATTAATAAAAAGAAAGCATTAATATTTCCATTTCTTCGCTCAAGTCTTCGTCTTAATGGAGTACGGAGTGTCTTATTTATTTATTTATTTATTTAAATTGGGAAACAAACAGCATTTACAATACTTTTTAGTATACTAAAAATGGATATGGTATACTAAAAATGGATATGGTGGAATATGGATATGTATTATATACATATCCATATTCCACCTGCCAATAAAGTTTCCACTTATACATGAAACATGGAGTGAATATGTTGCTAATTAACAATTAAAAATTAAATTTACGGTCCAAAAAGAAATAAAAAAATAAGATTTTTACGAAGGAAAAGGTTAAGATTTACATTAGGTTAAGATTTACAGTTGATTAACACTAGGTTCCCAGCCAGGTGCGGGATACAGCGTGAAACGAAAAAAAAGGACGTTCATGTCACAGGTAAATCTTTTATAGAATTACTCTCTACAAACGACGCGTGGGTCGAAGGATATTTCCAGTTCTACTTAGCTTTAGATTTGATATGGCTTTGTACTCTACTATCTACTATCTACTTAGCGAACTCTTATAAATTATTCTGCTCAGCTTAATTAAAAATATTAGTTTTTTGCCTTATATTAATTTTTAATAAGATTATGGTTTATGTATATGTAGGTAGGTACGTATTTAAAAAAAAGAAATGATAATGATGATGATGATTTAACGTGATAATTTTGCATATTCTGCAAATGCGGGAAGTTAGATGAAGATATAATTAAAAATTATCGTTCCGGACTTGAATATCTCTAAGCTAGCAGTCACCAACAATTAGAAAAACAATTATTTTAATTATTGTATAACGGAGACAGAAGCTATGAAAGGTTAAAACTTAATTTGGTATTCCGTTATTTCACAGTTCTTCGCTTCCTTATAGGGATTCCGCCGAATTCTTTAATTTCTGTCGACCATACATCAAAGTGACCCCAATCGTGACAAACAATTACCATTTTATTTTTATTGAACCTTAAATTTGGTCATACTTTAGTATTCTTTATAAAAAGTATTTTATTTATTATATTATCACGTGAAATAATTTATATATGTATAATTAACATTTACCTATCTGTGGTGTTGCTAGAGATAAATTTCTTTGTGCTGACTGCTGCGTGGGCGGAACATAACGCTGCGCTTTGTTTTATCTAAACTTACAACTAGACGAGCAAATACTTTCTATGAATGTAAATAAAGTCGTCAGACCTAAGATGAAACTTAGTGTTAAAACTAAGAAAGAAGTGTTATTACAAAGAAATTGAGGCACAAGAGCATAACTTTTCTTTTCTAGAATTCAGCGGAAAGTGGGAAACTGAAGTATCTTAATTAGAACGGATTGCCTACCTTTATATTTGGTTCCCAGGTTCCCTCTGGCTACTCGGCTGTGTGCAGGAAACAATGTTTAGCTAAAAAAACAATAAGTAAAATAATAACATAATCAAATATCACACAGACATCGCGTTTACCTAGATAGCCAAGAGACTCGCGCCACTATCGTTTTAAAAATTAGTCGGTGGGTGAGGAACCTAGTATTATATTCCCTCTGCCTATCCTACAATACACAGTAAAAAGGCAAAATGCATTATGAAATCTGCGAATAACGCTATACAGAATATATTCAACACTTCCACACTCCAGCCAGTTCCTAAACAAACTTCTATTATGCACCTGTAGAGTAAATTAACAATACTATGTCCTTGACAGATTTGAATACGTATGAAGCGTATACTCTTCTAATATAAAACCTCGCTTATATACATAGATTTTTTATAATACGAACTCTATTCCCTTAGCAATAAGAGTTATATTCAATTTTAAATGGATTTATATGGAGATTTTAAACGGAAAAAGGCAAAAACTACCCTACATCAGGAATATAAGGGTAGAAAATAAAATGTTATATCTACCAATATATGGTAAGTGTCAATCTTTAAGTGGCAGGGGTGAAATAACTTCTAAGTTATTTTTTTAAAGCTCCAAATGGACTGACGAGGGTTGGTTTAATATAAGCGGTAAACTTTTTGATGTGTACCAAAATATTTGTTTATCTGTTTACTTAAGCGGCATGCTTATCTTCTGAGGCTAGTTAACCCTTGTATGAATGTATGAGCAAATTCTATAGAAAATTGTCTATTTTAATATTTAGAAAAATGTTTTGTGTATCAAATGTATTCCATAGTTTCATGTATCCTGGAAAAAACGGAGTAGGCAGAGAGTACCTGGGAACCTAGTATTACGACACACCGATTTCGAGATAATCATTAGCCCCATAATTATCCAATCTAGAACATTTATCAAGCAGATATATTTTCAGATAAAGGGGTAGTATTATTATGTACTTTTTTTTTAGTGCAATAAAGAATATTATATATAAAGTAGTCAGAGAGAACGGAGTGCTAAACGCTACGATCCCTACATGCTCGTACCTCTTTTGCCTCGTCCGCTGCCATCAACCTCTTAATACATGACGTTTCTCCACCTTATCAATGTAACTAAGGCGCCGTTAATGCTGTTACCGGCAGCAATTCGCTTTTCCGCATCCATCACGTATCTTCCATCTCTACTGAACATACTTCCCAGATAAAGTAATACTACACAAAAATTGTGTTAATTGTAATCGTTGTCATTTTTGAAATAGTAAGTAAAGTACGAAAAAGTAAATCATAAAGTTGTTCCACTTAAAACTAATTTTCTGTTTTAATTTACATCCAAGAATGTTTCATCAGCGAATTGGAAAAATATTTTAAGTTTAAAAGTTGGAGAAATAAGCAAATGACAGAACTATATGCATTATAAAATGTATATATATTCAGGGTGTCCCAGGAGTAAACGATAAAACGAAAACAGGTGATAGACCAAGTCGTGACAGTTATGAGAAAAATATAAAAAAAAATCTGTGTCATGTATTTTTCATATTATATTGATTTAAAAAAATATCGGAAAAACCGACACCCTCTGATGATTTTTCAAGTCCTAAGACTACAAATATTACTCTTTTTTCATTTTTTTTTCTTAAAAATGTAATCACGAGTAACCCTTCTGTGAATTACAGTTTAAGATTGAAACATACCTGCATCGGTTTTCAATAAAATGTCGTGTTTTTGCCAAACATTAAATTCAAAATATTTAGTACACTCAACTTTAACCGACTGTACTATAAAAAAAATGTACTACACTGTTTTTGCAAGTAACTTTAAAAGTTGGCGCATTTAATCTGGATTCCGAAATGGTACGATACTTGCTGGATTACTTCTTTATTGAAGAGAGAAAAATCTAAATACACGATAATCGGGATGACGTTCAGCGTTTTGGTATCTTTTCCGATACATTCTAGTTGCAGCATTAGCATTACATAACCATTCTCCATGAATGAAATGCATATTGGCAAGGTGTCAAAGACCGAGTATATCGCCTGCGAGAGCCCGGACTTCAGCACTATCCTTGTAAGTCCTGGGCCAGCCCGTTAGTCGGAAAAGTTCAGGTATCTTAGATCCGTCATGCACGAGTCTGGAGGCATCGATCACGATCTCCATGGTCGGATAAGCGTTGCCTGGGCTAAATGGCGGGAGGTCACTTTTGTGGTCTGTGATCGCAGGATACCGTCCAAACCTTTTCCGACTTAGGGGCTGGCCCAGGACTTATAAGGATAGTGCTCGAGTCCGGGCTCTCGCAGGCGATATACTCGGTCTTTGACACATTGCCAATATGCATTTCATCCATGGAGAATGGTTATGTAATGCTAATGCTGCAGCTAGAATGTATCGGAAAAGATACCAAAACGTTGAACACCATCCCGATTATCGTGTATTTAGATTTTTATCTCTTCAATAAAGAAGTAATCCAGCAAGTATCGTACCATTTCGGAATCCAGATTAAATGCGCCAACTTTTAAAGTTACTTGCAAAAACAGTGTAGTACATTTTTTTTATAGTACAGTCGGTTAAAGTTGAGTGTACTAAATATTTTGAATTTAATGTTTGGCAAAAACACGGCATTTCATTGAAAACCGATGCAGGTATGTTTCAATCTTAAACTGTAATTCACAGAAGGGTTACTCATGATTACATTACAGAAAAAAAAATGAAAAAAGAGTAATATTTGTAGTCTTAGGACTTGAAAAATCATCACAGGGTGTCGGTTTTTCCGATATTTTTTTAAATCAATATAATATGAAAAATACATGACACAGATTTTTTTTTATATTTTTCTCATAACTGTCACGACTTGGTCTATCACCTGTTTTCGTTTTATCGTTGACACCTGGGACATCCTGTATATATAGCTTGAAACTGCTTATTAAGAGCTTTGTTTTCAAGTACCTACATTTTGATTTATTGCAGCTATTCTATTATGAGAAACGAAGAGATGACTTTTCTTCTTTTCAACTGCAGTAAAGTATTCATGTTGATAAATTAAAAATGGTTTCATAGTAAAATTTCACTATTTCGTGAATTTTTATGGGAAGTTCCGTAGACAGCATAAACCTGTGTTAAAATGATTCAAATTATCCTAAAATTATAAAAAGTTTATTTGATAGAACGCGCTGATCTCCGGAACTAGTTCGAATTACATAGTTAATTTCGTTAGGAACAAATACTTATTACACTTATTAGATAGCGTTAATCGTTATTAATTTAACGAACTGTACCTGCAGTATTAGATACCTTGATCACTAAGAATCAGGATCATATAAAACTTTTAGTTATTTTAATTTCACCCGCTAAATTAGAAAATAACATTAATTAATGATAATATTATTGAAAAGTAATCAACCCTTATATTTTATATTTACCCAAGCAACATTTGCTCAACTAGCACTTTGTAACAAGTGGCGGAAAGTAATTAATAATAGTGCGGCTCGTACCCTTCCAACGCCAAAACTTAAGCCATCTTATAAATTATTCCCTTCCTGGTGAGATTAACGATTAACGTCTACATTTGAAATCTGAAATCCCAATTCGTAGGGAACGAACACTGTAATGCTGAAAAGTTCACAATTGTATATATTTTAACGTAAAGTCAACCTAGCTTAATTGGCTAGAGTTTGGATGGTGTCAAATGTAGCGGGAACAAGTTTTGTTATGCTGTAATTTTTATATAGTATTTTTAATATTTTTCTATTATTTCTTCATTCAAAGGTGGTATTAGCAGGGTCGATTATTTCGATACAGTTTGTTATGTAGAGAAGACAGAACACTAGTTTCCCTCTGTCCTGCTTTATGCGGGAAAGATAATAGAATAATGTATTTGAAACCAAAGCATAACAACTTGAAACCAGAACTATTTATTTGGCAGCAAACCTCTAACTGCTTAGACGATAAAGCGATAAGAATGAAAATCACATTTATAACTCACTTACCTGTAGGCACTGTAATGGATTGCCGAGTAAATAATATATTAGTATGAAACAAGGCGATGTTTGTATTTGCTAAGTATTGGCTCCAGGCCAGCGACGTACGGTCTAGATTGCTTTCTACAAAATAACTAGGTCCAGATGAGATTGCCTATCGATTGGTATTATATTACAAGGTGTATTATGAATTATTTTTATTTAATTTTAGTAGTTTTTGATATTTTCAGATTCTGATAGTATAATTTGTACACAAATTTATTGTAACAATTTCTGTAAAAAGATATAGGAAAAGATATCCATTCAGATATTTAACTACGGCACAGTGATAATAGGTTAAATCTTCAAATTCTTCAAATCAACAAATCTTCTCCATGCTACTACCTACTCTCCACTCAACACGCAACGACTCAAGATTTCGGTGGAAAACGGAGAACGGAGGTGTTTTAATGAGAAACGGCTACTCTCCTATCTGATGTGCGGGATAAAGAGTGAAGCTAGATTAAAAAAAAGAGTTTACATACATATTCAGTTTTATTCTAAGTAGGCAATAGCCAGGTGCAACAAACTAGATGTGGAAACAAAAGCAGGTGGTAAATCTCCTTAAGCCGTGATTGCCTCTGCTGTTATTGTGATTTATGGTTACAGCACATTTTCCTTGCTTGCCTCTTATACTATAGGGGAATAACTTGGATATTTATTATATTATTTTATTTTAGTTTCCCGCTGTATCCTGTAGCTTGGTAGAGAGAAGACCTAGTGTTAAGACACTCTGTTCTTCATGTTCCGTCCAACTTTTTCCACGCAGTTAGTCAAAAGATAATATTCAAGAAAATAATATTCAAGGACTCTATTCACCGCCTAATATTTACCTTTTATCTTATATAGGTATATAGATATTTTTACCAAAATTAAAGGTCGAATATTTTATGAATTATTAACTTAACGCAAAAACTAAGGCTAAGTATTTGATGGATTGGCATATTATTACTATTATTGAACAGAATAAACTTATTATTCACGTATTTCTAACAACGAATATATGAAAGAAAATACATTCCTATAAACAATTTCAACCCGTTACATTTATTCAGCACTGTGATCACCAACATACCACTAGGTAGTTACAAAAGATTTTCCTGATAACTTTATCACTTAAAAATTTTTCCTCTCATATTTTCATTTCCATTTCTTTCCCGACATTCAAAGCGGAAAAGTAATTAATTTAGACTTTTGAGAGCATTTAATAAATAGAGAGCTCTGGGTGGTGACACGACTTGAATTAGAACGGGAAAAATGTTTGAAAATTTTACCCCGTATAAAAAAATAAATGATTTTATAGTAGATGGTTGAAGCCTTTTCTCACCATTGCTTAGTAATTGCTTGGTCTGATTATTTTTATCTTTGCATTGGAATTTCTTCATTTTGCGTGCTACGGAGAGGAAATCTGAATGTTATTTCTCGTAAAGATAATCACTTTTCGTATTTTCAAAAGATATTAATTATAATCAAATCAGCTTATCGCTATCGCGTATCTCTCATACAGCAGGGTAGGCAGAGGGAACCTAATGGTAAGACACTTCGTTCCCCACGTTCTGTCACGGTTTTCCAGGCGTTGCGTTTAGAGTGGGCCAACTTAACGCTAGTTTTTTGCCTTAGTGCCAATGCGAAGAAATGAAAATATTAATAAATAATCATTAATTTTCTCGAGCGGAGATCTGACGCACAATCGTCGGGCTACAGTCACACGCCTGCGCCACGAAGATCTCCAATGTCCAAAACATATTATTTCTATATGTCAA
The DNA here is from genome assembly GCA_000313835.2 of Heliconius melpomene melpomene. Classification (NCBI taxonomy): domain Eukaryota; kingdom Metazoa; phylum Arthropoda; class Insecta; order Lepidoptera; family Nymphalidae; genus Heliconius; species Heliconius melpomene. Next base: position 14,374 of record HE670117.1, read on the forward strand.
GGAAAAACCTCCTTTATTGGTATATTATAAACCCATTCTGAGTTCGATTGATAATACACGTTGAGAATGACACGTGTCATTATCGTCACATTCCCGTCGTATATTATTGCAAAATATTTTTTTTTGTTATCGACTATGTTTTTTATTTTACCTTGGTTTAGGTTAGCTGCACTGTGCCATTGAAATGAAGAAATAAGGAATATAACGATATGTTGCTAGATTCTTCTGTTTTATAAGGTTTCGTATTTTTTCTTTCGCTTATTGACTGTAACGTGACCGTTGTGATTTCGATTCCCACTGGTACCAAGGCAAAAGCGCGGCGTTGAGTTCCACCAATCAACACAACCGAAGTATCTTAATACTAGGTATCTTTTGCCTACCCTACTATATATAGGACACAATGTAAAGCTGAAAATAAAGATTTTATGTTTATATCAGTTTTGGACTTTGAACATTTGTTTTATATTATTTATCAAATTCTTTAATATACTTGCTATAAATATTTTGTCTTGCATAAATAAAAACTGTAATATCAAGATTAATAAATTCGTTACATCACTAACGCCATCTGCTTCAAGTTTCAACGGAACTGAGCGGAAACCACCTGCTGCGCCTACGCTTCCCGTTCGACCGTGACGCTCCCCCCTGTAGATACTGTTGCTTAGTAAATTGTTACTTTATAATAGTGTGTATTAATTTATATTTATTTATTTTTTTAGCTTCACGCTGTATCACGCACGCAGCAGGGTAGGCAGAGAAAAGAGATGAGATCCTAGTGCTAAGTCTCCGAAAAAAAAAAATACTTGTACATACAACCATACACTCAGGCAATTTCTAACTGCGCCATGACATCCCATGTAGGTTACTAGCGACCCGCCCGCGGCTCCACCTGCGTAAACTACGTTATAAGTGACGTCCATGCAAAATTTGAGACTCCTAGCATTTGTAGTAACGAAACTTTCAACCCCAAAAACAACCACTTAAAAGTCGAATATTGCAAATTCCCGTCTTAGTGAGCACCTACGTCCTATAAATAACTCCTATGCAAAATTTGAGATTTCTAGCACCTGTAATTACTGAGATTCCGTAATGAGTGAGTGACGTTTCGGTTTTATATATGTAGATATACTAAAGTATTTTTTATCAAGTACTTCTAAATGTAAAAAAAAATGGAGAATAATATATATTAAGTATTTTGAAAGTAAAAAATATATATATTGCAAGACACTTTTTCATTTAATCATACCAAAAACCACCTATCTCCCTCATACTAACATCCTATGTAAGGGACAGGTGATCGGCTTCATTGGCTTCGTACAATTGTAGGGCGTTTTATTGTTAGTTGAAATTAAGAGCGATAAGCAGTGTTGAGACAGTTAGTTGATTATTATATTAAAGTTGCACAGTGGTAGCCAGTTGTGTTCCATGGGATCGTTTTTGAGTATTTTAGGTGTTAGTGTTTTGGATGATAGGTGAGTGTTAAAAAACTTTTATTTGTGTTTTTCCTTAGTAAAAATAAATAATTGAGCTTTTTTTTTTTTGCTTTACGTTTGGTGCTATATATAGCTCACAGAATATTTTTTGTATAGTCTGATAAGCTTATATACAGCTTATATTTATTTTGTTTATTATAAATATAGTGAGTGTTTCGAATTTGGCACACAGCATGGCACACTTTTGTTTTCTTGCAAATGTTGAAAAAACTTAACTTAACCTTATTTATTAAAAACTTAACTTAACCTTATTTATCTTCTCTTTTAAGTAAGTTAAATAACTTACATCCGCTATTAGAGATGTCAATTTGTTTTTAAATGGCATTAAATTTGTAATAAAGCAACAATTAATCATGAGTCAAAGTCGGATTCATATGATTAGTGGCCATATATCTGTCTCCTGATTTATTTCTTGTTATACCTATCTGTAATTTAAATTTGAATTATATAGTAACACTTGCTGCGTTAAGTTCACGCCACTCAACACGCAATGCCTACAGAATTCGGCGGAAAGTGGGAAACTGAAGCGTCTTAATGAGAATCGAGTGTCTTGACAATAGATTCCCTCTGTCTACTATGCGTTAATATTAGCGAGATACAGCATACATCTAAAAAAAGAGGAGAAACCTAAAAAAAAATAAACAGGAACTTATTACAAGCTTATTATTAATAATACGTGTAAAGCTCACATCATGAGAGATTTATGAGGAAAAATACTATAACAACTTGTCATATTTAATACTTTATTCCGGTTCCCGTCGCTCATACAATAACAGGCTTGGTCGAAACAATATATAATATTTGAAACATTTCCTAAAGCACTGCGGACATCCGGAACAAACGTAGGTAGGTACGTAATAGAGATGATGTATTACGTAAAAACACGCAAATCATCGTTACAAAGGGTTGAAAGGTGGTATTTTATGTTTGTGTGACTTTTATGTATGTATATTGTAGTATTTTTCTGTGTAAAATGATAATTGAACCCAGTCGTGTTGCATGGGCACAAGCGTGTGACTTTAACGCGACATGTTATGAGTTCGATTCCCGCTCAAGTAAGTAATCTAATTTCTAATTTTCATTTTCGTCAGCGTCGACAGCCTCAAATGTTTTATTTTATTGTAACAAGTAGTATAAAATCACAAAAAGCGATTTTAACAGTACAATTAGAGATCGGTATGCAAAAGATATGCCGAAATCAAACTTATATTTCAATATCACTATTACAATAGACAATTTAACTTAAGCCTTCATACTGTTTATTTCGTTGTACAAACAATTCCTAATGCCTCGCAAACAAATTCATATTTTCTCTTTCAAGCGAAAATAAACAACGAAGAAATTCCTTTCATTTTTAGTATCACATTTTCTAAAGGTTAGAATTTTCATTTTATACTATATTTTAATAGTGTTTACAGTGTCTGTATGCATAAGTCAAGATTTAGCGATACTGTAACAATATTTGTACAAGGTAAAATGTAACACGATCCTAGGGTTGGGAATATTAGAGACTTTAAAATCTATAAATGCAATAAAATATATGATCAAAAAGAATTATCTTGATATTACTTTTAGTTTCTTTAGAAGTGTGTGGACAAATGTACAAACTATTGCTATATTAATATTTCTTTCTATAAACAAAGTAATTTCTTACGTAGTCAGTTAAGATGTAATCTTCAAAACAGATTCTTCATACACTTCTGGTGTCATCATCTCCTTTTATATTATGGTGTTATCATTAAAAAGCTATTTAAACTTAACTCATGAGAGAGTCCACCAAGGTGATATTACGATATTTCTCAATAATATTATGAACTTTATCATTTAATGATTCTTTTTTGTCTTCCTGGAATTGCTGTATTTTGCGGGGTTAGCAAAAATGTACATCACTATACTTTCTAGTTTCGTTTATATGTTTATATATATAACAAGCGGACGCGCGCAGCTTCGCTTGCGTATTTAGGGGTGAATTCTAATAACCCATGAAACATGTGTTCGATTAAATATTTTTAAGAGTCTAAATTTCAAAATTTATAAAAATCAGTTGCGATTTAAAGATTTTTCCATACAAACTTTCAACCCCTTATTTGCACCCTTAGGGGTTGAATTCTAGAAAACCATGAAACACATGTTGAATTAAATATTTTTAAGGGTCTAAATATCAAATTTTATACAAATCGGTGGCGATTTAAGAATTGTTCCATACAAACTTTCAACCCTTTATTTGCACCCTTAGAGGGAGAATTCTAGAAAACGATGAAACACGTGTTCAATTAAATACTTTTAAAAATGTAAATGTCAAATTTTATAAAAATCGGTGCCGATTTAATTTTTTTTCCATACAAACTTTGAACCCCTATTTTACCCCTTTAGGGTTAAAATTTTTCAAAATCCCTTCTTAGTGGATGTCCAGATTATGAAAGTAAACATCTGTCCAAATTTCACGTTTCTACGCACAACAGTTACGGCTGTGCGCGCGTCTTACCTCAGTCAGTGAGGACAAGTCCTTTTATATATATATAGATTATCCTATCCTATCCTATCCTTCCTATATCTTATAAAACAAAGTCGCTTTTCGTGTCTGTCTGAACTTTCTAACTCTTCTTCTTCTAAACCACCCAACGGATTTTTATGCGGTTTTCACCATTAGGTCGAGTATTTCTCAGGGAAGGTTTATATATAGTTTATTATTTGTACGTTCTTATGTAAATTAACATAAATACGATAAATGTGTCTTAAGTCCTACCCGTTGAGACACTTTCGCGCATGCGCTGCTTTAATGGTAAGTACTACATGAAAAAAATGTACTGGAGTATTGTTCGTCTTAATAAGATCTACAAAAAAGTCCGCGAGAGCATATTTTTATCTTTTAAGGATAACGTGTAGTGATCATATTTCTGTCTAAAAATAGTAATTTCAATGTATTTTTTATTGTGAGGGATATTTTTCCATAATGGTATTAATCCTTATCCTTTAAAATACTTTATTAATTTTCTACGTTAAACGAAGATAAAATTTGCTTTTTACACTATTTTGAAATTGCGAATAGTTTTAGAGAAAAACTCATTTAATTGTTGACACATCACGCCGTTGACACATCAGCTGTATCTCCTCAAGTTGTTCTTATCCCTTACTCTCAGCATATAAATAAGTATATTAGTTAGGTTGGCCATTTAGTGTAGATCAAAACTGTCTTTTACTGTTTTTTCATTTTAATAAGTACCTTAGAAGTTGTTACAATATCAAAACATCTTTACTGCGAAACGCGCCCCGTAAGGTTTTGCTTATACAAGCGCGTCATGAATAGTCATCGGTGGTTCAGTGGTAGAATGCTCGCCAGCCACGCGGGCGGCACGGGTTCGATTCCCGGCCAATGCATTCTATTTAATTTTCCTCACAGGCAGCCACGTAGTGCTTGCTTTTCATCAGGGACAGGAATACCCTCTTCAGCATTAACCACAAGCTCGAAAAAAAAACCCGCCCGCTATAGAGGCATAGCAACGAAGATTTAGATGCTTTTGCACGTATTGGATAATTGGAGTTAAATGTATTATTTCAGCGCGATATATTTGGTTTCATATTTTTTGTAGTAGTTATTAGTAGGTAGGCTTTTGTTTATAATTTCTTTCGTTTAAAAATAGTCATTTAACTATCTAAAAATAGTAATTTAAATATATTTTAATAAGTACTTGAAAAGATTAGTAGCACAGATTTAAAATTACGGTACCTACTTAAAAATCCTTGCCGAGTAAAACAATTGGCAAATCCTTATTGAAACTACGAAAATGCGGGTTGCATTAGAGTTTAATTAATTTTCACATTATCTTAAGTGCTTTGCAAACATACATTATATGAATAATCCAGTAGTAAAAGCGGGCGAAGCCGCAAGGGGGTCGCTAGTATCTTTATAAAACTACTGGACTTACAAAATTGGACCTTGGCATGGGTTGTAAATGAAAATTTTATACAAGAACAAGGAAAATTTTATACATTTTATATCCGCGAATGGGAATCGTACCCATAACCTGTCCCTTACATAGCCACACTCTTGAGCCCCTGCGCCACGACTGGCATCAATATTTAAGATTAGATTAGTAATGTTTATTACTGTTTTGTTACCTCGAGTTTCTTGAGACACTCTAGATTGCAAATATAGACAAAATTCAGACATTCTATAGGATAGAATTGAGCCCCCAATTAGCAACTAATGACAGCAAATCATGTCTTTTATTTTACCTACTTTACGTACTTATCTCTTTTACTTCTTATCTTACCTTTTACTTCTCTACGTTAAGTTTACACGAAAATATTCTCTGAATAAATTGTTTTTGTGAACAAAAATATTATTTCTTAAAGGCACCGCAGATTTTAATGAATTGTTCATATTTCATACCTAGAGAATATTTGAGGGTGGTTTTAACAGACGTGAGTATTGTTGGAAATTTAACAAATAAATGTTTAAAACTTTACCTAAACAGATTATAGTTTGCCAGCTTTTTATTAAAAGTTTGGATTGTCATGTCCAGTCGTGCAGCAAAATCGACTGGTCGTGGATTCGATCCTCACTCGAGGGAAGGAAATATTTATTTGAATTTATATTTTCATTCTTTTTTTTCGCTCTGGTGTCGAGGCAAGCAACATGGAAACCTCTTGAGGCAATGTGTAGCGAAAATCAACTTTAGGTGTTGCCTCGTTACCAAAGCAACGAAATGAATGGGAATGGAACCCACTAACGCCGCGTTCACAGTCGCAGACTTGTGCTCTTGTGTCACTAACTTCATAGTTATACATAAAAAATATATATGACTTTTATAGCTTTTGCCGTGTAAATACGAGTAAGTCACCCTTGTCTTATTATTATTTCACACTCTGTCAAACCCGAAGTGGAATAAACAATTCCATTTAAAAAGGTTTTTTGAGTATTGGAATTGTTTTAGAGATAGGCTCGGTTTTATAGTCTCATGGGAAGCATAATCGTGTTATTTCAACATTATTATATATTTCTCTTTTCTGATCGTTTATCGTAGAAGAATATAATGTTGGGATGATATTGTAAGGTAATATTTAAAACAAACACTCGTGTTATATATAAATCGTGAAATATGTATAAATTTAATATTTTTTATTCTTAATCACTGTCTAAATAATTAATTTCCCCGAGTGAGATTTGAACTCGCACGATTACAGGCAGATGTCATCCTGCTCCGCCTTTATGGCCTTAGGCTAATTTCTGTAAATATTATTGTATATTTAAACCACAGCGAAATGCTTTAGTGCTTTACTGACTTTATTGTTTTACTGATACCCATTTGTTTATTTTACTGAACAGAATAACTTAAGTTATATTTGACAGAACTTTTAGATGTTAACTGGTTTCACTTATAAAAGACGCGCTTTTACTTGTCACCGACGTCAAAAACTCGCTATCTTTGTACACAAGCAATTTGCTTTCGAATCGTTCTATTTTATTCCTACGTCATCCTGTTTCATACAAACGTTGACAAAAGTTATGCCGATATAAATTGGGACTACCAAACTGACAAGGCATGTTTCACACATGATTGAATGTCAAAGGGCGTTTAACTCCTGTATGCACGTATACTAAAATATATGTAAATGTATGTAATGTCTAATGTATTCAATATTAACTATAATATACATAAATACAGCAAAAGTGTTTTAAAACGTCACGTATTTATATAAATGCGTACCAGTAGAATAAAACAAAATTATAATGCCATAAGAAAGAAGATTTCTGTGTATTTGATCTTTTCCCCTCAAAATATTCAGGAGCCTAAAGACTGCGGTCGCTAGAGAGAATTCAGGGATACGCTGTGTAAAAGGCGTAATTTTGCATGAATCGAAAAAGGACAAAGTTTTCTTAGATGTCTTATATATGATTGTATATTGAAATTGTGTAGATATTTGCTTTTATTTATTTATTTAATACTTTATTACACCATAATTGATATTAATTAACTAAAATCCAAAACGAAAAACAAACATGAACTAACTTAAACAAAAAACAGAAAAAAAAGAAACAAATAAAAAATGGTGTAAAGGCGGCCTCATCATCCATAGGTGATCTCTACCAGGCAACCTTTAACTTAAAAAAAAAGAACTATTACTTTTAGTTGTACGTAAGATGTACCTACCTACAGACAGACAGATTTTCTTTTACATAGCTGAAAAACCCACGAACTCACAAAATTTTTGCACAATTTGAGGCATTCGAGGCAAACGAAAAAAATACAATTTTTAAAACTGAAACTTTTTTAAAAAAAATATGCAGAAAAAATCTACAACATTGTTAACAATAGACTCAAATTTCTAACTTTTATGAATAAAAATGCCACCAGTTATTGCATTATATTTTAAAACGTGTCGCGATTTAACGTTATTATTATAACGATATTTCACAGTGAAACAAGAAGGAAATAACGGCGTTAACTTTAATAAACACTTAACGTTATTTATTCTACGCGGACGCAGTTTACTGAAATTCTAGTGAAAATAACTAATTATTTTCTCTTTAGATTTATTTCTTTGTTATTTAGTAATTTTGTAAGAATATTATAGTGCAGTGGAAATTATTTCATAGTCAAATTTCACAAAGAAAAAAAGCTCCGCTTACTATTTTTATTGTAATTAAGCGGTGACAGTGACTGTAGTATACATGAAATATAAATAATGCCAATTTATAAATATATAGAGGCCAGTCGTGGCGAAGGTACCCCTTGTGTACCCCGACTGTAAATGCAACTGGTTTTGGGTTCGATCCCCACTAAGGTCCCTCAGCCTCCTCTGCTACATGTGGAATACAGCGTAAAGCTGAAAAAAAGATAGTTGTTATTCAGTAAGGGAATTGTCTAGTCGAAACTAAATTTGCATATAAAAGAAACCTTTACTTTTAGACTCGGGGTAACGCATTTGCAATGTAAACACCTGTGTCGTTATATAGATATAATCTTTCCTCGTATTTTTCTTTGCACGTTTCTTTCTAATCTTGCTTCAACCTGGAAAATACCAGAACTAGCAGAATTGACTTTCTTTATTCGATTTAGAATCGAAGTTCCAACTACGTGTACAAATCTGACATATTCTGACTGGTTGGCTTCTAATTGTATTAAAAACACCAACTTACCTCACTAACTCCATTATAATGATTAATTTCATAAAAAAGACAAGATATAATTAAGTTATTTAATCATAATTTTCATGTTATTTCAATTTGTGAGATTTCGTACTTCTTGATACTGTTATTTATAACATTTTTATACAAATTTTATAAGAAAATATACACTACAAGAAAGTGAGCTTCAGAAAAAGGTCGTTTGGTAAAATTATGTTGCTCGTGTGAAGTAACGACTGTCTTGTATACGAGTACTAGCTATAAGCGTTTGTTGATGCTGGCGAAAGTTACAAGTTGAATAGTTAGTTTTTTGTTATTTTTTACTGTCATTAGTAAAATACTTTATTTTTTTAAATTTGAGCTATATCCCGCTTATAGCAGGGAGGAGGGAGGGTGGATAGTGTTAAGACATTTAGTTCCCCACGAAACATTGCGTGTTGATTGATGGAAATGTGCCATTTGTCTATTACGAGAGCGAGGACATGAAAATGAATTATTCCTCCCGGTGGGAAGCGATCCAACAACCGTCGCGTTAGGTTATCAAGGGCATTAAAGTTATCAAGGGCCGAAGACAGGCGTAGACAGTAAATCTTTTCTTTTTGTAAAAAAAAAACTGTAGTTGTTCTAATTTTCGTAGCTCGAAAGTTAATTATTAAAGCACAATGTTGTACCTTAATGTTAATTATTATTGTTTTCTATTTACCCAAATAAAAAAAAGTATTTTTCACGATATTTCACGCATACCGCTGTAAGCAGGAAGAACCTAGCGTTATGACACTCTGCCAAATGATGTAAAACTGCAATTTCTTTCTAACACTTGTACCAAACCAAATTATAACAACGCGTTTTTCATATTGCAGTGTTACTTTTGTAGTGTTGAAGAAGACTTTAGCTCTAAGCCATAAGAGTTATACTATTCAGAGGGCGCGTGCTCCCTCCCTTATAAATATGAGATGTAGAGTCGTGAGGGCCGTTCCTTATCCGCCATTTTATTTCCCTTACGATAGTGTTAAAATGTTATGTAAGTTTTGCAGCTGAAAAGGGTTATATGATGAGGGTTATATATAGACAACGGTTTTTTCTTAGTACTTTTATTGTCTTTACATTTTTTGTATGTTGATTTTGGAGTGATATGTCACTTGGTTAATGACTTTGGATTTGAGGTGTTTGTGTGGATTGAAAGATTAACGTTAGTGATTTTCTGATTTTGGTGATTACTTAAAAATAAATTATTACAGTCTTTTCTGGTATTGACTATTGATTTGGAATGAATATTGTCGTTACTGTAAACATAGTTATGCAGATAATATGAACAAGACTTAAAAATGTATGAGTTTAAAAATAAATAAATTGTTTAATACAATTTTAAATATAGAATTATTTTGATATTTTTAATATAATTGTGTGTAGATTAAGTATTCATTTAAAACAATAATATTTTTTTAATTTTTCCAACCCAAACTTAAATGAATTACCCTGCTATACATACGAGTGATTCATGTATTTAAAACATATCTATACTTAGAAAGCGAAATATAGTTGACATTCTATATAATGGTAAAATTCTTGCTAACTTCAATACAAACAAATTATAATGTTTATATATCCGAAACACGCCAAATTACGTGTTGTTTGCGGTATGCGGGTTAAGTAGCCGAGCAAACTAATTATTGCTCAGTCTCCTTTATAAACTCCACACACCGTTTTATTATACGTACCTACACGTACACTCTGAAAACCTAATTAACATTCAGTATTTATAATAGAACTAGCGGCCCGCTCGCGGTTTCACCCTCGTGAACTATGTTATTATTAATTTCTGTCTCCATGGCTACGTCCTAGTGACGTCTATGCAAAATTTGAAACTCGTAGCATTTGTAGTAACGAAGTTTCATACAAACTTTCGACCCCAAAAACAACCCCTTAGAAGTCGAATATTGCAAATTCCCGTCTTAGCGAGCACCTTCGTCCTATAAATAACTCCTATGCAAAATTTGAGATTCCTAGCACATGTAGTTCCTGAGATTTCGTGATGAGTGAGTGACCTTTCGATTTTATATATATAGATGAACCAAACTTTGTCTACGAGTATATAATCTATAGTAGTATCTCTATCCGGACGGAGTGGCGAGAATTAGGGGAGGCCTATGTCCAACAGTGGACGTTGAAAGGCTGATGGATGGATGGATGGATATAATCTATAAAGATCTTATATAAATCTAATATATTGAGGGTAGGCAGAGGGAACCTAGTCTTAAGACAGTCCGTTCCCCACTTTCCGATATATTTTTCGAAGGATTGCGTGTTAAGTGGTGGAACTCAATGCCGGGCTTTTGCGCCGGGCGAAGAATGTTAATAAATAATAATTCATTACCCTGTGTGGGGAATTGAACCCACAAGCGTCACGTTATATCTATTATATATAATGAAAAGATAGTATAGTGAATTTTGTACATGACAGATTTAAAAATATTTATACGTATATTGAGATATTACGATAAACTTTAAGGTATTAAAGATAATCACATAAGAAATAAGTGTAAGTGCGCTGCAAAAGTATATAAGAACATATCTCCAAACAAGATATACAATCTAATACACGAACTTGCACAGGATATAGATTCTACGAAACGATCACAAATTCATACGTGCACTGCAGATGGAAAACGAACTAATTGAGTTTGTGAATGGGAAATATGTTACGTGGAATTCTGAGATATTAAATGTCAGCTACATAAGTTTAGCTTTTCTGTAATTATGTTATTTATAGTTTAGATTTTAATTTAAAATTTTATTTTTTAGTGTTTGAATCCATTTTGTGTAAAAGGCTCGAACGGGGCACTAGGTTCTTTTTATCGAATAGAAACTTGTAGGACACTAGAAATCTTTTATGCAATTAAGTTTCTGTTTATAAGATGGTATATATAATTTTTTATTGCGATTTTTTAGGTAATAATCAATTAGAAAAAAATCATAGTGTACTTCATTGTTACAAATCATAAAGAAATGTAGTACGAGAATATTGCTGGTGAAAATACTTATCTCGAAATTAAAATAATAAACCTAATTACAATTTTTTAGGAAGTAAATAAATTATTCAAATAAAAACGTTTCTTGCCGCTGAATACTGCGTATTTGGGATTTTAACGTAGTACAGAAGGAAGCGAGACAATTTTAATTAAAAATTTCATATTTATACAGAAAGTTTTGAAATTTTGTAATTACATTTGAAAATTATAATTGCTTATTTTCAAATAGTAACTTTTTCCCATTTCCTTTATCCGCAGTCGGAGTGAGTCTGCTTTAAACAGCCCAACGGAGCCAGATATCTCTCTTGCCGCCTCCCTCACTGACCCGCTGGAGGCGCACACCCTTGAAGAGGCTCGAAGGACCATCAGGTAAATTAACATTATAAAACTTATTGATAAAATCATATTTTAGTCAAGCTTCAGAGATATTATGATTATGTACTTTAAGTAAATGGTGTTTATATATTTTTAGTAAATCAAATTACGAATAAATCAATATATTGTAAAAATTTACAGAGACCTGAGAATGAAATATCGGGCACAGGCTCACCAACTCTTAACATGGCGTCGGGCGCATCGAACTCAAGAAGAACTAGTATCACGCCTTCAGCGAGAGAAGGCAGAACAACTCAAATCTTTATCAAGTCAACTCCTCTTATTCGAATCTCGATTGGTTCGCAAACAGAAGGAGATCACAAACATGCTTGCTCTTCGGGAAACGATTATAATGAAGCAGCAAAAAGTCATCGAAACCCTGCAAGCTAAATTACTCGACAATGGTATAGACACATCACAAACCATTCCAGATTTTAGAGATATGTTGCAAGATACACATATAACAGGCGATTTCGATTCTCTCAACGATTCCGATTCTGCTGTTATTATGGAAGATGTAGATTCTGACTGTAGTAACCTGCCTCATGTGCCAAGATTTAGGTCAGCTAATCCAGATAGCGTTACGATAGTGCGATCGATTTCGGATGCAATAGATCCGAATCTTAAATACAGTATCGTTCGACGTTCTAACGGATTTCTAAGGAGGCCAGAGATTTTGGAGACTGTTTACAGCGTTGAGGAGGAAGCTGATGGTGATTCAACAAAAGGTCTAAGTGCACAAAACAGCACGGAAAAAGAACTGAAAGACGCAAATAAAACAGACGAACAGAAATACAAGGAGACTAGTCTTCTAGCCCAGCGACGGGATAATTTTCGAATGAGAAGTGTCGTTTTAACAGCTGAAGTGAAGAGTATAGACAACGATAAGGAAATTAAACCGAAAAGCAACGAAGTGTGGTCCTATAGCTATGTGCCAAAAAGAATGATGCCACCCAACGATTCTGATGAAGAAGAAGCCACATCTAACCCAGAGAGTGATGAAGGAGAGGTTGAGAACAAATCAAACCATGTAGTGACGTATAACAGGGTCATGTCGAACCACAGAAACGTGACGAAACCTAAAGATGTCAAGTACAAAAGGATAAACAAAGCCAAATCGAAAAGTTTAGAGGAATTACGTGGGAGATTAAAGAATTGGGTGGAGAAGGGAAACAAATTCTCAGACATACCGCTGGAACACGCACAGAGTTATGCCTAAATTTTGCCAAGTTCCTTAATATACGTTTGAATCTCAACCAGCTTGCATTAGTGGCTTTAAATTGAGGTATCCAGTGACTATTTTCTTCATGAATGCGCATTTATGAATAGAAGTTTTAAAATAAAGATTTTTCGTCTCTCGCATAAAATGTACGAACGAGTGAGATATAACATTATATGCCAAATTGTTTGAAAAGTTGCTTTTTGGTGTGCATTGGAAGTCTCGCTATAATTATGACAATTATTAGATTCATATCATATATTTTTAAATAAATGTCCTATTTTTGAAATAATTTCTACATCCTCATAAGTAAATTACATTATTTTTAAAAAAATCATTTCTTTTTAAAAGTAGGTTAATGTATTAGCAGAAATTATAAGTGTTAATATTAGTATTGAATATTTCTTAGCGACTGTATGGTATATATTTTTAGATCTGTCAAGATACGATATCCGCTTCATAAATAAAAGAGGATCATGGGGATAATCTGCACTATTACTTTTTTATTTTTTTAAAAATCTTGACATTAAAAACGTTTTTTTTAAACGCTATAGCTAATATAATAAAGAATATTGAAAAGAAAACCTGTCATTTCTCAAAAACCAGATCTAAAGGAAGTATAAAATATATATAAAATTAGGGAGATAAAAAAATATATAATATACAATTGTTAATAAGAGAACTATAAATAAGGATATTCGATGCACTATTCTTGATACTTACTGTTGTACAAATATTTCTATACGAATTAAAATGTTGTGCAAACTTAGATATTTTCCACGCAATTTTTAATATATAAGGCTGTCTATTAATATATATATCATTGGTGTTTCTCTTATATATCACATTATCACGAGCTTTATAATGATCATCACAATTTTATGATGATAGAAATGGGTGATTGTGAATCGATGTTTAGTTGAAGTAAATTATTCGATTTGATTCAACGTTCGATATAATAGATTCTATTATAAACTTGTCAAAAATGTATATTATTTATAATCACCTATTCCTATTTAATCAGGTAGTTAGTCTTATAAAATTTATGTCAAATATATGTCTAAACGTATAATCTTGCATATATTTGTAAATGTCGAAAGTTTTAAATAATTAATTGTTTTGGTTAAACATTAACATTTTTTTTTTATAAAAAATATTATTATTTTATATTTATTTTCTTTTGTTTATCAAAAATAATTTTACCTTTTTATAACAGTAAAAATCAAATATTTTTATGTATTTGTAATTCAATTACTTTTCTTATATATAACATAAAAATATGTTTACATTGTTTATCTACAAATCAAGATTGCTTTAAGCTCGACTGATTTTACAATTATCACGTTGCTTCATTTGGAATTGAACCTGTGATTAAGTCATTTTACGTATATCACTCTACATATACTATATACATAGGTAGGTGTATTTTATTAGAATAACTAAGGATATGTGGAAATTTGTTCAAGAACTATTTATTGTATCATTGGTGCCAACTGTTAGATATATTCGAAGTAATTATGTATGTCCAACTTCAGTTTATATAAAAAAACGTAATGTACGTAAAAATATCAAGTTATGAAAAAAATGCAATAAAAATGCATAATTTTCAAATTAAATTGATAAATATTTTTGTGAAACTTACTATTGATTGAATTAACTAAATTTAGTCAATTCTATTCATTGTATTTTTTTTATTTATTCATATTATTGTTCTAGGGAGTCAATATTTTCAAATATTATTATATGTTTTAATATTTTTGTCATAATTATGTTTCGGACATACATTCATTATTTATGAAAGTCAATTTATTTTCCGTATAAAATAGGTGTATGTATCATTATTATTTTATAAATCATAATACTGATAAATCATATACATATTTAATATATTTTACTATTTTAAATCTGTTTTGGATTTCGAAAGTGTATTGAGAATATTGTAAATATAACATATCACGTTGCATTACGAAAGCTTTGATTATAATTTACTATACTACGGTACCTAATGTTTAACTCCGATTATATTTCAATGCTGAATAAACAATTGATGAATATCTATTTTTTTATTTTTCATTTTATTATTCCCATTAATAACATTTTTCTTTTCATAATTAATATATGAAATATGCGAGTTTATGTTATTGAGTTTTTTGAATGCAAAGAAATAAATTTTAAAGTAAACAACAAGACAAAAATCCCGACTGCATAAAAGAATTATTGAAAATCATTTCACTGGTTTAACAGTTACAAAGGGAACAAACATACATACACACGACATTTAAAGAAATAGCTTCAATCAAGCAATATATATGTCCCAAGAAAATAAATAAAAAAAATTCCTAAATTTCAGTTCATATTATTTACTCTAATAGTAGGACTAATCTATTAAAAATAACAAGTAAATTTGAGTAGCAAATTTAACGTATAAATTCAAAATTTGACATATAAGAAAAACCTTTCTAAAAGTAAAGAAAACTTTCGAATACTGGCAAAAAGTTACTAGCTATTAATAAACGAGCTAAATTTTACAATGAGGCTAGTCGTGGGTTCGATTCACACTCGACAAAATGAAATATTTAATAGTTTTTGCCGTTGACTTTCGCCACTACACACGCAATACGTCCAGAATTCAGTAGAAACTGGATATCGAAAGTGTCTTAACGGTAACGGACGTTCCCAAGTTTCCTCTGATTACCCTGCTTTTTGTATATATAGCGTGAAGCTAAAAAAATATGTTAAAATAATTTCAAAATTACTCAAAGCCTTAATGAAATATTAAAAGGTCTGTACACGAACATTAATTTTATATTGACATTTTATTAACTTCACTCAACCGTTCCAAAACTCCCCCATTTCCCTTCAATAGACGATGAAAACAAAATTACACTCAATCTCCTAAATATACTTTATAGGTAATTCAATTTCGTAACTTTATTATACACATATAAACGTTGTATGTCGTAAAGAAATCTATTAATTCAAATTTTAGGTGAACATTTTTGGTCTTTAGTGCAAAAGTGGCATAACTGAAAAATATTAAAAAGATAGACAGACAGTAATTATTACTTACTAATTTCTTTTGATAATAAATTGAGTATATTGATGGACGTTATTCTTCCAGAATTCGGCGAAAAGAGAGGAGAGGCAGAAAAGGAGGAGGAACATTAGGTTTCCAGGTGCCCACCCTTACCTTAATAAAAATTTGAACCAAAAAAAAAACGTACTCTGGTTTAGACCACTTTGACTCGTACCGTCATATTTCAAATAAACACAGCCTCATAGCGCTCCAAAGTTTTAAGATCAACATTAAAATATTCATACATACATTATATTGCTCTGATACTTGAAACAAACTTATCTTATAAATTTTTGGGTTCACAAGAAGAGTGTCGACTTGCTATGTATATTATAGTTATTTTAGTTTTACTAAAGAAGGTGACGGTATCCAAGTTAACTATGACGTGTAAACGCTGTAAAGTGGGTAGAGTTCCGTCAAAAAAACTGTCAATAATATTTTCTGTTTTCTTTCGGCTTCAAATTGAATCTCGCATATAGCTTATAGCTTTGCTGTGTTACCACAGCGAAGAAATCAAATTATTTATGAATAATAATAATTCATTCCCCTGAGTGGATATCGAATCCAGAACCATAGCATTTACACACGCTTGTGCCACTGCGCCACGGACGGACGGAATGTCTCAGAAATCTAACATCGATTACTGAAATTATCCGACTTAACTGACTACTATGTTTGGATAATTTCAGTTCATTTTATATCTGTACGACGAACGAACGAACCCGATACCGATATAGTATTTTTTCTATATCCTTGTCCGCATCTTGAAATATCTAGAAAAACGAGCGGATAGTTGAGAACGGAGAGTTCTAACACTAGCTTTCCTTCCACAAATCTTATTAGAAAAAACCAACCAAAAGTACAATTACAAAGTAATTTCAATTATTTAATAAGTGTATATTTAATCAACTTACACTAAAATTCGATGTATTTTGTCATTAAATATAACAAATACACTCGAAACGTAGCTTTACTAAGCAATTTGTTTGTTTGTTACTTCCTATTTGCATTGCTTTATCTGGTTTAGACAATGTACGATATTGGATTTCTGTATTGAAATTATTATGGTATTAAAATTTATATAAAAAAAAACAAAAAATGCAGCTTCACGCTATCCTGTATAGCAGTGTAGACTCGCGGATCTGAATATAAACGCGAAGGTAGTGTGTTCGATTCCGTTTCGGTAGAATGAAATATTTTATTTGCTTCACTATGGTAACAAGACAAATAGCGGTGTTGCGATCCATCACTTAACACGCTGTGCCGTGTATAAAAATGCTAACTCTACCTATCCTCCTAAGCGGGAAAAACGTGAACCTATTTTTTTAAAATATGCCAAAAACAAAGATTGACTCGCTTATTAAAATTTTTTTACATTCATTTATCCAAAACTTCATTACCTGAATCCACAGAATCATTGCAAAATTCAATTTTAAGATTCCCCGAATCGTGAAAGGAATTTTTATTTGGCAAAAGGAACGTCCGCCCTGAAACGACATTATCAACTTCGTTAACCACAATGGTACACTTGATGGTGCATTGTTCAAATAATAATTGAATTTTCGTTTCTCCGTTCTGGTTTATCAAAATTTGGAGAACCCAATGAGATATATTTTTGTAAATTTTCCACTTTTCTTTACATACGAGTACTGGTAACTAACTGGTTCGATCCCTACATGAGGAAATAAAATATATATTTAAATATATATTTTAATTTCTTCGCTCTGGTGTCGAGGCAAATGCGTTGAGTTCCGCCACTCAGTGCCGCACTGGGAAACGGAGTGTCTCAACACTAAGTTCTCTTTGCCTACCCTGCTGTATGCAGGATACAGAGTGAAGCTGAAAACTTATGACGTAGTAGAAAAGTAACATAATTTCATAAGAAAATAATGGAATCGACAATCAATAAAAACATACATTTTTTTATACCCGCACAGCAGGAGTACATATAAAGTAAAATATATTAAGAATATAAGGAAAATGTGACGAAAACACGTCCCTCTATAAAACATTATATTACAACATAAATATTGATTACGATAAACATTTTTGTATGAAAAATCGTATAATAAAGCTATAAAGCTTGCTTAAAGGCAAAAATTACAGGCAGTTTAAAATTAGGGTGAAAAGTAATGAAGTAGAAAATCTGCAGGGTGGCGTTTGAGAAAGTGAAATAGGGTGAATGTCCATTAAATGTTTTAAGCGATACTTTTCATGTTGTAACTATAATTTTGCATCTCTTAAAATTAACCATTTTTTAAATTTTAATATATCGAATAAGAATGTCGAAATGAAATTGTCTTTTCCTTCCAAAACTAAAACAAAATAAAAACATTATTATAAGCAGCTTAAAATAACAAAGAAAATTTACCGGGACGAAATTCTTATTTTTAGTTTCAATCTCCATTTTGAGTCAAAGACTAGTTAGGACACTTGGAGCTGCTTATCACCTCTGCTATTTACCCCTAACTTAAATTTTTGCCGCTCTCGTAAATATAGCGTTAAGTTCCGCTATTCAACACATATCAAAAAACAGGAACGGAGTGTATAACAAAATGATCTGATAAAAAAATTTGCTGATCAACCATCCTTATGTTCGATAGGCTTTGAGTAACTTCAACGAAATTAAAACGTATTGTGTAAACAATTGGTGTTGTAACGCTATTAGGGTTGCTTATTATATAAATGTATTTTATTTTCAGGTTCACGCTGTATCCCGCACACAATAGGGTAGGCAAAGGGAACCTGGGAATCTATGTCACACTAACTTCCATTAAATCCTCTTCCGCCCCCCATTTTTCGTCTAATTCTGGAGGCATTGCGTGTTGAGTGGTGGAACTCCAAGCCCCGCTGTGCCCCGACACCAGAGCGAGGAAATGAAAATATGAAATATTGTAATGTCTTACATCTATATATATAAAATCGAAAGGTCACTCACTCATCACGAAATCTCAGAAATTACAAGTGCTAGGAATCTCAAATTTTGCATAGGAGTTATTTATAGGACGTAGGTGCTCGCTAAGACGGGAATTTGTAATATTCGACTTCTAAGGGGTTGTTTTTGGGGTCGAAAGTTTGTATGAAACTTCGTTACTACAAATGCTAGGAGTCTCAAATTTTGCATAGACGTCACTAGGACGTAGCCATGGAGACAGAAATTAATAATAACATAGTTCACGCGGGTGAAACCGCGAGCGGGCCGCTAGTATATATATATATATATGTATAAGGTATAGGTTTTGGTATAAGGTATTTTCATTGTAAGACATTACAATATTTCATATATATATATATATATATATATATATATATATATATATATATATATATATGTATAAGGTATAGGTTTTGGTATAATGATACCTTAACAAAAATAAAGAAAAAAATGAAGGGAAAATATATGAAAAATATCACTTACAAAACTTTAATATATTTTTTGAATTTCACGCTGTTTGCCACATATAGCAGAATAGGTAGAGAAAAATCTAGTGTTAATGCACTCCGTTCCCGACTCTCGAGTGGCGAAACGCCGAAACACATAAAATATCGCTATTCTGCCACCATATAGAAAATAGCTTTGAATGAAGATAATTCAATCTTTGATTTGATGATAACATAAGTAGAATCCTCTGCTTAAGATGCAATGTAAACTGAGCGTCGTGTCTCTGTCTGTCCCTATGCCTACCTGGTATGCGGGAAAATGCGTGAAAGCGTAAACCATTACTTTTGTACCAAATAAACTAAAATTTGGTACTTACCGAAGCAGCCCTATATTTCAAGATGATTAAGGTTTCAACGATGAAAATTCCATTTGGTAAATCAATTTCAGTTTGTTGAAGCACCGCGCCGTCCGGTAATAAAATCACGCGGATCTAAAATACTCTGTAGATATACAAAATTACTATATTCTTTGGGGTTCTAAATAAACGGTACCAATATCTAATATTTACTTTGTCATTATTAAGATTTTAAGTTTTACTTTGTCATATAAAGTAGGGTAGGCAAAGAAAAGCCTCCATTTCGCCCTTTCGCTTAAGTTAGAGTCAATACGTGTTGAGTGGCGGAGCACAACGCCGTATTTGTCTTACCACAGCTGAAAAATAGGACTAATTTAAATATTCCCCTAAGTTGAGATTGAACCTAGCCAGCTAACTAGCGTTTACCATAAGCATAGTTAACTAGTCCATAAAGAAGTCTTTATTATTAACATATTCGAAGTGTTATTATTAAACGCACAGAAAAAAAAATTAGAAAACGTATAAAAAATTAAAAGCAACGGGATTGGAACCCGCGCCTGTTATTCTCTTAATTGTTATGTTATTTTTTTATACGTTTCCTAAAAAAAAAATCATTATTTCCTTATTAAAATATTATCAACGCAACTTACGTGATTTTCTTCATTCTCGCTATCACGTCCTGTTTGCTTGCACAATTTTCAATATACTATCATTACTTCCGTATTTTTTAAAATTGATATACGAGTAACTAAAAAAACTATATAAAAACTATACTTTTTACGAATTTATATTAGTAGACCTAATTAAATTGGTTAAAACACTTGAACAAGATGAACAAATTTTTACTTGTGATTTTAATATTTTGCATTTTTCAGGTGAGTTTGACCGATTCTGATAGAAATTGTTTAAGAAAAAAAAATGCTTACTACACATATAACTCTAGGTTAGGTTCCCTTTGCCTTCCCTATTCTGCAGCGTGAAACTAAAAAAATACAAATTTCAGAGCATCAACGCGTTCTGCGCTAGACGATGTGGGGAACCTTGGACGAGAACATGTGACTCATGCACCACCTGCCCTATGTCTGAATGTGACTCCTGCAGAAACACCAACAGCTGTTCGTGTAATACTCCTTCAGATCCAGAATGTGATTGCTTAAAATCGATAATGCGGTTTCCAGAAGTGGACTATCCGATGTCGACATCTGAAATGATGCCCTACTATTGCGGTTGCGGTAGATGTTGATGACAGAATAAAAGGGGAACTGAGCTTCAGTCTTGTTTTATTTGACAAAAGGTATTTCGGTTTTCGGTCGACAGATGCATTAAGTTGGAGATTTCAATGGACAACGGATGTGGTTGTCGCGATTTTTACATGTTTTTTTCTCGTTGTATCTCCCCCACATATAGCAGGGTAGGCGTAGAATAGAGAGAGTAGAGCATTAACCTGGAAATTTAGTGTTAAGACGCTCCGTTCCCATTAAGACACTTTGGTCCCCATTTTGTGCGAAATTCGTGTTGTGTGGCAAGATTAAACACTGCGCCTCGTTACCAAAAGTGAGGAAATGACATATTTATTGACATTTCCCCGAGTGAGAATAGAACCCCCAATATGTTGCACCACCAGTGACTTACTTTTAATTTTTTTTTCAATAGAAAAAGAGATTCTGCTACATTATTTTATAGCCAGATAAATTTACGCGTAACGTTAAATACTAAAACGACACCTCTACAGACCTCGTCACGTTTATTGAATTATTTTTGTGAAGAACTCATTATAAGTACGAAATTCAATATCGTAGAATCGAATCTCAATCATCGGATTAAAATACAAGTGAGACTGTGAAGCTGTCGTGGGCGGTGGCGTAGTGGCACTAGTGTGTGAGAGTGTTGAGACACTCCGTTCTCTATTTTTCGCCGATTCCTTGTTTATAGGCGGAAGTCAACGTTACGTCAAAGTGAGAATCGAGCCCACGACCTATCGCGTCTACAATCACACGCTTACACCCTTGCAAAACGACTGGCTTCACCAAAAAAAATTTCTTTATCATTATAGAGGAAAATTAAATAGCACTGAAATATTAATAATAAAAGAAACCAACGCAGCTAAAATCAATAACGGGAACGGACTGAACAAGAGGTTCCCTCTGCCTATCCTGCTGTGTGCGTGAAGCTGATTTATTTTTTAATTTTAATTTAAATTCAATAAAAAACAAACAATATATACAGTAATATTTCAAAACGTTTATTTAATAAACGTACAACTTGCGACCGACCATACATAAATCCATTAGGAGTTTCATAATAACAATAGAAAATTCGAAACACGTTATACTCTTAGAGCGCAGGAAGTCAATTTGCCAGTATCGTTTCATAATTAAACTAAAACGTGGAGAAAGCTTTAGAGAGAAGAATATATTATGGAATTCATATAATATTAAAGTTTATATTAAGTAATGTTTTACAATATAGTATTTTAGAATGGATAGATATATTAAAAGGAGAAGCAGCGTTGAGTTGCACCTTGACTAGCAAAGTGTCAAATTTTAGCGAAGATAGAAACTGGTTAAGCAAATGAAACTTTGGGTTCAACAACTGTAATTAAGTAGAAATGAGAGAGCAGAGAATTATCCACTAGGAGAGTGCTCTGCTCTTTTTTTTTCGCAAGTATAATCGTATTTCACGTTATCTGAGTGTTTCGCTCTCTCGCTTCTCAGTGCTCGTCTTCGACCGCTACTGCCAGTCGGGTGCGAAAGGTTTGCTCCTTGAACACAGGCTGATAATCCTGCAAAAATATTAAATTAAATTATTCTTATACGTGTACCTAAATGTCTCATTCCTCTTAATGATTCCTTTGTTCCTTTAGCTTTATGACGCTTACATTTTGTCGTCTTAAATAAAGAAAAAGCATTATAAACTTAAAAAAACTTATACATTTATTTGCTATTTATTGTTTTAAGATATTTCACGATACCAAACGAACCAACTACTGCAGTTAAGGGTAAAGAAATTTTCAATTGTACCTTTAAAAAGCTAACTGGACCGAATTAATATATCAATGTCAGGAAGTCCAGAGCGATCGTAAAGACTAGTGTACCTAGCTAGTTTGCCAAACTGACCGTATTTTCCGATTGAACGAGTGCTTCTCGAGGAGAAAGCTTTATCGGTTTATTAGAAATTGTTGAAAATATTAATGAAATAAGTTGTTTGGATAGTTTACCAGTCGACAGTTTAAACTCTTGCTTATCAGGACCAAAAGGTTGGAATCAGTATCACATTTCCTTCATAGCAGGGATCGCAGAGAAGACCTATTGTATTTTCTCCATTTTCGACCGAAAAATGTATTCAGGAGCGAAACTAGCCTCCGTGCTTCATATTATTACCTGAATGAAAATAATTTAAATATTATTTATTATTCCTGACAAGTAATCGAACCCAAAACTATCGAGGCTATAGCCACCGTCTCATAATATGCAAGCTAACAAAATAAAACATATAAAATGAAATATTCCATTTGCTAAGTAATAATATAATGTTAGCAACTTACTATTAAACAAACACACTATATACATTAAAATATCAAATATTTACAAAGTTCTATGCACCTTGTACGATACTCGCGAGGATTTTCAATTCAGCTTTATTTCTGTACTTATTTTAAATGTTTTTTAGATTTTTGAGAGACTTTTATATTTTACTAGTGGACTTTATGATGTAAAATGAAAATTTTAGTTTTTTCTACTTCTGTTCTATTAGTAAAACTCTTACACTCCCTCCTAACCCTATAATGTAATACTTTAAATTACACCTGGGAACCCTCTCGGGTTCCCTCAGCCCTAACTCTGCCTGTACGTCGTGAAGCTAAAAAAACATAATTTTACAACAATTGTATTCAAGAAATTTTGGCATATTTTAATTTTCAACTCCAATACAAATTCTTTTCATCCGTTACTTCCACAAACACAAAATATTTTAACTATGCTATTGTATTTCATAACCATTCAATACAGCATTTAAATTATTTTTCACAATCAGAACAATAAATCAGTTTACATTTTAATTGTTTTTTTGTTATATTAAAGCGCTACTAGTAAGTATTTTTAATCATGATTAAACATTTGTAGATAAACTTTTTTAAACTAACTTTAGACTGCGATTGTATCCATGTAGCTTCCCGCTGTATCCCGCACATAGAGGGTTAGGCATAGGCTAGTGTTACGACACTCCGTTCCCCTTAAGACACTGAGTGGCTCAATTCAATTATAAATTTTGGTCAACGATTAAGTAAAATCTTATAACATTTAATAATTCTAAAATAACCATATCTACTTCAACACAAAAAAGAGCAGAGCTAGTTTAAAGTAATGATTCCATAATTACTCTAATGTACATCAAGAAGCACCACACCAGAGGGTTTCCACTTTCTACGTCCTAATCAACTAAGAGCTTTAGGAACACTTGCCAAATTAAATTGCGGTAAGTAGGCTATTGTGAACTAAATTAGCTTCATATTAAATTTAGCTTTGCTTGTGTTTTTTATTAAGAAGAGTAGATAAAGAGGACTTTTTGAATTAATTCGAGACATTTACGTTTACAGTAACAGGACTACATGGTGATAAGACACTCCGTTGATTGCTTTTAACCGAATCAAGGTCGCGTTTTGTCTTATTATCAGAGCGGGAAAATGAAAATCAAACCTTTAACCGCGTTACACTTACATGGCGATACTGCATCACGGGCTGTTCACTTCAGTTTCCACCGAATTTTCGACTCATTGTGTGTTGAGTAGAGGAACTCAACACCGCGCTTTCTATTGGTACCAGATGGACGAAATGAAAATATTAATAAATAATAATTCATTACCTCGAATTGGAATCGAACCCATAACTGTCGTGTTTACAGTCACACGCCACAGCGTATTTTGCTATAAAAAATTATAAATGATATAAATTAGTGAATATTTGCAAAAACATTAAGTGAAAAAATCTATTTCCTAATTCTAATTTCGAGTGACAGCGGTTTGAATTGTTTTAGCGATTTACCAGAAAGTTAAGCTGAAAGTTTTAATTTAACTTTCGGAATGAAAGAGCACTTCACTGATATTGCTATTCGATAAAGTGTGAGAATTTCACATAACATTGGAATCGAATTCAAATATATTAACTAAAATACGAACTGAAATTAGAATAAAGGATTGGACTAAAGCTATTTCTAGATATAGCCAAAAGTATTTTTCATTTGTGAATCCGTATATTAATAGCTAAGTTAAGGAATATGTCACAAGAAAAGCCAATATTTTATTTTTTTCGTATGTGACGCTGTATCCCGCACAAAGCAGGGTAGACAGAAGGAACCTAACCTATAATATTATAGTGTTAAAACACTCCGTTCCAACATAGGTTATATATTCTTCCCATTTAACAATTTTATTTATTAATCTGTTAAAAGCTATGTATTCAATTACACTGAAAGAGTAAATAAGAAGTAGGTCGAGTCAGTTGAAACGTGGCATTTTCCTCTATTTTCCAGGCTTCACGGTTAAGCTGAATAATTCTAATATTACACTCGCTAGGAACTCGCGTTAAATTTAAATGGAAATTAAATTATTTAATATTTTAATTTTCTTGCTCTGGTAAGCTAAAGCGCGGCGTTGAGTTTTGCTCAACACGTGATGCCGCCAGGATTCGGCGGAAAATGGGGAATGGTGTATCTTAACACCTCTGCCCTCTGTGTGCGGAATACAGAGTGAAACCAAAAATGAAATTTTACTCATTTTAAAGTTTTAAGGTTTGTCTTGATTATAATATATATAAAAAAAATCGCATTTTTTCTCGTTCCCATATCGAAAAGACATGCCATATTTAAATTTCCTAAGTCCGGTAGTTTCATTTGTAAGTGTTAGTTCTGCTACAACATGTATTTTTAAAGCGGAAAGCGAAGATTTTTTTTTTGCATAGTGTAAACACGACACTATGTAAAAAAAGTTGAAAAAATATTCAAATTTTAATTTAGCCCGAATAAAAATATGAAAATAAAAGAAATTTAATATTTTTTTTTGATATAACATTACTTACCACCAATATAAGTTACTCACATTTAAGTTATTTCATTCATAAATTTTAATATTAAAGTGCAAAATGTATCATTCCACCTTGTATTACATTTCCAGACTTCGTTTCATTATTGCTGGAAGTTTCCATTTGTTTTCGTGACTCGTGTAGAACTTCTACTGTTACAGATTAAAAAGATGACTTACAAAATACTTAAAACTATAAAACACAACTGAGGCCATTCGTGGCGCAGGGACACAAGCAAGAGATTGTAAGCGCGACAGGTTGTGAGTTCGATTTCCACTCGAGGAAATGAAATATTTAATTTTAATTACTTGCTCAGTTTCAACACTCTGCGTGTTGAGTTGTCTTCAATTCCCAATTGTGCGGACGAATTAATTTCATTATTAGGTTAATAAAATCTTCAAAAATCTTGCAAAGAGCAGAAGATCGAGCTCAGTGGCGTGCCATTGGAGAGGCCCATGTCCAGCAGTGGACGAGGACAGACTGATGATGATGATGATGATGATGATGATGATGAAAATCTTCAATAAATCTTTTTATCCAACCCTCCAACTAATCCTCTTGAAACAAAAGAAACCTTCTAAATTGTCTCAAACACATATAAATTAAAATTGTCACTCTGATATGTAACACCTGTGTCATATATTTTTACGTATTCAATGCGAGTACCGTGTAAGCATTCGATCTGGAATGCATGGTTTAACGCTTCAGCAGTTTTTCTATCGAACTATGAATATATTTTAGAAAATGTCGTCTTCTTTTTGTGAAAGACTTCTTTGCTGTATCATCTTCTTGTTTATTTGCAGAATATTTGTTATAGAAAAATATTTATCAAATAAGTTTTTTTTTTTTTTGTTTCACACCTATCCTGCATAACTATTACCCTTTGATAGAGTAGAAAATAAATTAGTAATACTTACTCCACATTTTGCCAAATTTTCGAGACTTGTTGGCAAAGCGAGGTAACTAAAGTAATTAACTACCCCGAGAGGGAATCGAACCTAGAATCGTCTCGTTTTCAGTCAGACGCGTTTTGCTGCACCACGTCGTGACGTCCTCATCCTGCTTGAGGAATTTAATTAATATTTTTTATTATAGGTGAAATTTTAACTGTGGGTTTAAAAAAATATAATTTACAGGTACATTTTTTTAATTCTATAAATTACTGATAGATATAAAATTAAAAAACCTTACTTATTTAGTAAACGTATAAAAAAACCTTTGCTTAAAAAAATATCTAAAATAGAAACTCTAGTGAGTTCGGGAGAGAGAGTTCTTCGTGAGAATTTCTTTCTACATTTGATTTTACCATCACCGCACAGTTCTATTATAATTCTCTATTGAACGAGAGGAAAATGTGTGATTTTTAGAATATATGCCGAGATAAACCGCTTTTCACGTTATCACAGTTAGAGCAAACATATAATCCCGTGAAATAAATCTGGGAAAAACGACAAAAAATATAACGCAAGATTAAAAAGAAAATGTACGGCAAAGCTTCACAAAGAAAAAAATTATGATTTATATTCTATTTTAAAAAGTAAAGAGCTTAAGATTTTTTTTATTTTTATTAATATCGTTGTGGTACGTTGGGACAGTATTCAAATACTGTTGATATATATTTAAATTATTTTTTAATCTGTTCAAAATGTGGCGTTAAGTTACGCCACTTAACACGCAATGAAAATGTAGCACGAGTGTGGAAGGAAGTGTTTTGATAAAACATTCCCTCTGCGTTCCTTGTTATATGAGAACAATCGTTAAGCTTTTATTTATCTAATTCGTTTCGTTTCGTTAGCTAATTATGTAAGAGATTTTGTTTCAGCCTCACGCTTTACAACGGTTATATAAACAGAGAGTCAGACATAGTGTTCTCACACTCCGATCTCTGGTTTTCGATAGAATTTCGCGTTAACAGCCTCTCCGAGCCATGATAACCCAGTTCTTCCACCTTTGTTAAGCAAGTTGAAATCGATAATATTTTAATATTCACAAAGTAATACAGGCATGTTAATTGCCTTTATTCTGCGTCGTAGCGTAGGTATAATGTCCAATAACGATGCAAGCAAGCTGTATTTAAATTTTACGAGAGACCATCCCAATTTGCATCATATTGCACTACATAAAGGGGATCGTAAAAAAACCAACCCTGTGTAGTAGAAAACAGAGATCACTGGACAGTTGTATATGTATATAGTAGGGTACCCAAAGGGAACATGGGAACTTAAACATGTCCGTTCTGACTAGATTTATGTGCCCGGATACCGATATCTCAAAAACAGCTAAACTGATTTACTGAAAATGCTGTTACATTGGAAAAACTTAAAAACTTTAAATATTTTTATGCTCGTTTTCGTATACCTGTACGTATATCATCATTCTTTATAAACTTTTACACAAGGAGCTTAGATCCTAATGGCTTTTTAAGCTTTCTCTTAAGTTTAATGTCGTAATGTTATAATCTAAAACTAGTAAGGCCAATCGTGGCGCAGAGGCACAAACATGTCATAAACATGACAGGTGGATACATATGGATTCGGTTGTGGATTCGATTCCCACTTCAGTCTACGGTCTGGCGTGGAGACAAAGTGCGGCGTTGAGTTCTGCAACTCAATACGCAATGCCTTCAGAATTAGGCGGAAAACAGGAAACAAAGTATTTTAACACGAGGTTCCCTCTGTCTAACCTGCCGTGTGTACACTCTTCCGTTACTGTGTAACTGACAGTATGTACAGACGAAATTACTAGACCAAGAAAGTTGAAATTTGGCAGGTTAGGGAGGGTACCTCCAGTAAGAGAGTCGTTTGTTGAAAAATTTCTACGAGAAATCTACGAGAATGAAAGCAAACGGGAATTTTCATTTTACGTTTTAAAATTCAAGTAAATAAACTTACAGGTGAGACGTAGTGATGATATACGATAATTTCAAGAAATCCTGTGGCGCAGGGTCACAACAGGGGAACAGGGGAACAATCCCGTTTCCAAACCCTAACACAGATAATAAAGAAAATTCATTCCTAATCCTTTTTTAATGGTTCCACAAATTATTCACGTCATGATGAGTTTAAGTTCATCAATCAATCGATTATCAATATTGAAAGAAATGTTTTAAGCATTTATTTAGGTATTCAATTTCTAAATGACGAGACGAACAATGGTTGTATCGCAGAAGTCTCTGATAGATCTTATAGTACTACGAATCGATTAACACTCGGGGATAAGAGGGAAGTCACCAAATATGGAATACCATTTAGTTTAATGTTATTATTTTTAATTTTTAATTTTTTAGGATATATCAGTTAGTCAAACTTCGACAACAAAAGCTTATTAAAAAAAGTATCATCAAACTACTCGAGCACGTGAAAAATCTTTACATGGAAATAAGATAGTATATTTACTCTTGCCGTAAGGGAAGTGCATCAGCATCAGCAGTTGCTGGTCGATATTGTACCTACTTATAACAAATTCATAAAGGGGCTCCCGGGCACCGTAAATAGGATATGCTGCGCGTTACACATCAAAGGAAAGGTATAACTCAATCTCAAAACCCAATTTTAAGATTTATACTTGGCTGAGTTGTAGATGTTAGCTAAAAATTATAGTTTAGTAAATATATCAGTGAACTAAATATATACTAGTTACAATTTTTGTATATTATTATTTTTATAATCTATATATATAAAAGGACTTGTCCTCACTGACTGAGGTAAGACGCACGCACAGCCTTAACCGCTGATGGTAGAAACGTTAAATTTGGACAAAAGTTTACTTTCGTAATCTGGACATCCACTAAGAAGGGATTTTGTAAAATTTTAACCCTAAAGGGGTGAAATAGGGGTTCAAAGTTTGTATGGAAAAAAAATTAAATCGGCACCGATTTTTATAAAATTTGAAATTTAGATTTTTAAAAGTATTTAATTTGAATTTGAATTTGAACACGTGTTTCATCGTTTTCTAGAATTCTCCCCCTAAGGGTGCAAATAAGGGTTTGAAAGTTTGTATAGGTTTTTTTTAAATCGTCACTAATTTTCATAAAATTTGAAATTCAGACTCTTAAACGTATATAATTAAACACATGTTTCATGGTTTTCTAGAATTCACCCCCTGAGGGTGCAAATAAGGGGTTGAAAGTTTGTATAGGTTTTTTTTAAATCGTCACCAATTTTCATAAAATTTGAAATTCAGACTCTTAAACGTATATAATTCAACACATGTTTAATGGTTTTCTAGAATTCACCCCCTGAGGGTGCAAATAAGGGGTTGAAAGTTTGTATGGAAAAATCTTTAAATCGTCACCGATTTTTATAAAATTTGAAATTTAGACTTAAAAATATTTCATTGAACACATGTTTCATGGGTTATTAGAGTTCACCCTTAAATAGGCAAGCGAAGCTGCACGCGTCCGCTAGTCTATATATATAAAAAAAAGGACTTGTCCTCACTGACTGAGGTAAGACGCACGCACAGCCGTAACCGCTGTGCGTAGAAACGTTAAATTTGCACAAAAGTTTACTTTCGTTATCTGGACATCCACTAAAAAGGGATTTTGAAAAATTTTAACCCTAAAGGGGTGAAATAGGGGTTCAAAGTTTGTATGGGAAAAAATTTAAATCGGCACCGATTTTTATAAAATTTGAAATTTAGATTTTTAAAAGTATTTAATTGAATACGTGTTTCATTGTTTTCTAGAATTCTCCCCCTAAGAGTGCAAATAAGGGGTTAAAAGTTTGTATAAGTTTTTTTTAAATCGTCACCAATTTTTATAAAATTTGAAATTCAGACTCTTAAACGTATATAATTAAACACATGTTTCATGGTTTTCTAGAATTCATCCCCTAAGGGTGCAAATAAGGGGTTGAAAGTTTGTATGGGAAAATTCTTAAATCGTCACCAATTTTTATAAAATTTGATATTTAGACTCTTAAAAATATTTAATTGAACATATGTTTCATGGTTTTCTAGAATTCACCCCCTAAGGGTGCAAATAAGGGGTTGAAAGTTTGTATGGAAAAATCTTTAAATCGCCACCGATTTTTATAAAATTTGAAATTTAGACTCTTAAAAATATTTCATTGAACACATGTTTTATTAGAATTCACCCTTAAATACGCAAGCGAAGCTGCGCGCGCCCGCTAGTAATTAATATAAGAAAAAAATGTTTATTTATGAGATAAGCATATACCATATAGGCAACTAACTGGCAAATGTGATAATTTACATTTTAATATCTCTTTTATGTGGTTATGGAAGATCAGCTACTTCGAATTAGGTACTTTTCTGGACATACTCATAAATGGTTACTTAAACTAAGATCAGGAAAGAAATATGATATTTTTATTTATACTATTATTCTACAATTTAACTTTGAAAGACCCTAGCTATTGTATAGGTACTTTATACTTTTGAAATAGTTATTTTTTAATTTTCAGGATCAACAGTTAACTCTAAAAATACTTTTACCTCGTTCATCAACTTAATCAACAGGTCGTCGGACACCGTCCACAATTCCTTCTCCACGTCTCTTAGGACATGCCCAATTGGCCTATCAATCCGAACGTCAGATATTTTCCAAAAATATTGGAAAAAGGTACCAAAAGGGTCCTTATATTTACTGTAAATATGATCCATGTCTGATAAAATAATATGGACCAAGAATGCATCATGGGGTAATGTTAAAAGATTTGTCTGTGTCGATTTTAGACGTAAATTGACAATTTTTTTCACTGTAGATAATATATCCTTAGTAGGCACGTCCTTGGAATAAGCCATGTCATTTAACGTTACTTGTAGCTCATGTGATGTAATTTGATTTAAATGTGAATAAAAACTTGTCTCAAAGAGTGCTTCATAAAAATGTCTAATAAAAGATCGAACTTTCTCATCTGGTGTGTTGTCCAGCTGTTCAAGAAGAGTGTATAAAGATTTCGTTATTTCATAAGATTTAATACAAATGGTGTGTTCGGTACATAACTTTCCCTGGTACTCCAACTCAACTAACGCAGTTGTTACAATTGCTTTATGATTCAACGATTTTTTCATAGTATTTATACTAATTTCATTTTGCAATTCCACCGATATCAATATGGCTGACATTTCTTGAAATTTTGCACAGATTTTCTTAATTATATTCATCCAAAAGTAAGATATTCTGTCTTCAGTAAATTTCATGTCAGCCTCCTCGAGAATATATCTTATGATAACTAAATAATGCTTTAGTTGTTCCTCATAAATTAATGTTTGAAACCATTCTCCTAGACTATTTCTAAGTATATCTTCTACAGATTTTGCTAATACAATGACATATTCATCTATAAATTTCCTTAATGACAAACAGAAATTGAGTTCATGACACAATACGGACGTTCTTATTATGTCTGTTATGGTGTCTTCTTCAGCAACAGGTGCTAAAAACCTTCGGGTCTGCATATTAGTTCTATTTCCTAGAAATTCTGACAGAGAAGATATAACTTCATTACCCAATTTTAAAGTACCTTCCACATTTACTTTGAGAGTGCTCGAGGAGCTTATAGAAGCTGTAAATAAGTATAATTAGTATTTTTTTGTTTAATTTATTATTATTTTTTTTTTTTTTATTGAATAAATATTTATATATTTTTACTGCGAAATGCATGAACAATTTATGTTACCTATAAAACAAAACAAATAAATTGTGAAACACATCGTAATATTTAACTTTTGTTTTATGTCGTTCTCGTTGTATGAACATTATAATATTAATCTTTTATCGATTGTAAGCAAATAATAAAATGGGTTTTTGTATATATGACTGAAATTGCTTTTTATTTATGGAAAAAAATATATAATACAAATAAAATAATAGGTAAATTGAATTGATAATAAAATAGGTATTAGTCATGGCGTAGGTTGGTCGTATATATATAATGTTATATTTTAATACATAATTATTTATTTAGATATAAAAATACATATTACAAAATATATTTAAAGCTACCTATATCCATATCATTTTTCGAATATTATTTCTAATCTGGCAGCACATGTTTTATCTATGGTATTCACTGACGTTTGTGTCAATCCGCGCCACTGTCTTTTTGTTTCGGCCATTTTTGCCGAAAGGTTGGTGTTCTTTTTCGGTCACGTATCTGTTCGTGGCCGTTAGATCACTTTATTAAAGTTCATACAAGATGGTGCAGAAGAAGGTAAAAGCCATGTGCGTTTATTATAATACGTTATTTTTGCTCGGGAAATTAGAAAACGTGTGAATTCATATTATATTGTAAGTGTAGATGAGTGAGTGTTGTTTTCCGTTTAATAACACACAAACAATTACTTTTTGGTTAATTTAATCGTTTATTCTGTGTTTAAATATTGTTATAATAAACTTTTATTAATTATTGAAAATGCTTACAATGTTTTGAATAAAAATAACGAGGAAAAGAAACATAACCTCTATAAGTGAACCATGATGTGAACTACTAAATGATAAATATATGATGTACCAAATTATAGATGCAGAAATTAATTACTCAAAAAAAGTACATAAAGTGCCGGGACCACCTAAATATAACAAATATTATTTCTTTTAGCCTAAGAAGAAGGTAGGAAAGAAGGTAGCGGCCGCTCCTTTGGTCGTGAAGAAAGTTGAACCTAAGAAGGTTGTAAACCCTCTCTTCGAGAAGAGGACAAAGAACTTTGCTATTGGTAAGTTTACTTTTTAAATTAAATATTTGATATACAAAAAAAAATATAAAATGGCCAACATGATGTAAAACACTTAACTGAACAACCATGTGGTTAAAATATAACGAGCTTTTTAACACTGATTGGTCACCTAATACTTAATAATATTTATTTGTTATTAAAATATTTTTACACTTAAAAACTCACTTCTTGATGAATATAATATTAAATATATCAATTATTAACATATTTCAGGTCAGGATATCCAGCCAACTCGTGATTTATCCCGCTTTGTGAGATGGCCCAAGTACATTCGTATTCAACGTCAAAAGGCAGTGCTCCAACGCCGCTTGAAGGTGCCACCACCAATCAACCAGTTTACTCAGACCTTAGATAAGACTACAGGTTTGTTATTCATTTAAAAGTTTTTGTTAGAATCTTGTTTATGTATTTTGATAAAATAAAATAATTTTAAAAGAGTGGAATTCTTATAACTTACAAACTTTACCAGTAACTTTTCTGGCATGGTTAAATAATTGAGGGTTGTGTATAACACATTGCACATTCTAAGACTCCAAATTAATTGATTGTAGCTACAATAGGTTACTAATACTTTACAAGATGTTAATGTAGCCTATCGGCTTCCTTAAACTTTCTAACACTATAAGAATCTTCCAATTTGGACCAACAGTTTCTGACAATAGTCCATTCGATTGTTTCATTTTACAAACTATTGTCTATTGGCAACTACAAAATGTTAGCTGAACTTTTGGTAGTGGGAACAATAATAAAAATATACATTTTTTAATCTTATTTAACATGATGAACTCCAAATGCAACTATGAATCACTATGATTATCAAAAACAATACGAGCTTTTTAACTCTGAACTCTCATTTACTATTTCAATTTCAGCTTAGTCTAAGAAAACATTACTAATGTATGTATTTTATTTTAGCGAAGGGTCTTTTCAAGATCCTAGAGAAGTACAGACCAGAGACTGAAGCAGTCAGGAAGGAACGCCTCAGGAAAGCTGCTGAAGCTAAGGTATGTTATTAAAAGGCTTATTATTATTTAGATATTTTTTTTAGCTGATAATGATTTTATAGATACAGTTTTGAAGTCTTATATCTCATCATTAGTTTGTTGTCACAGTTAAATTTTAAATATACGAAATTAATCTGCTTAAAATCTGTAGAAATTGTGAAAACCATATATAATTTTTTTGTTTATTTTTATTTATGTTGGATAAATAAAATGAAGATAGGTAGATAAAATAATATTTCTTTTTGAGTACATAGAACAAGTAAAGGACTTTACAAGAATATAAAAAATAAAAGTATATTTTACTTTTACCAATAAAGATAGACCTAAGGCAATATAGCTACTAGTAATATCTTATAGGATCTTAAGCATACACTATTAAATAGGGAAATGATGCATAAAACCATATCTGAACGCCATGACGACCTTTTCCACCAAGATCTCTGATGCCTACCACACATACTATTAAAGTTCTTCAAATATTGCTCTATATATTTAAGATTTTTTATTTGTTTTTGAAGGTTGCAAAGAAAGAAGAGCCTCCAGCGAAGAGGCCAAACACCATTAGATCAGGTACCAACACCGTGACCAAGCTGGTGGAGAAGAAGAAGGCGCAGCTGGTTGTCATCGCTCATGATGTTGATCCTATTGAGGTGAGTTTTTTGTTCTTTTTCTTAAAGCTTGGAATTTTTTGATGATTGTGGGATTGATGGTCCCTATGTTAAAATGGATATGTCAATAGAAGGTTTATGGTTAAGCAGAATCAAGATTGGTCTTGCTTGTTCTTAAAAAAAGGTAAACATAAGTAATATTTGTTTATTTTTTAATTTTTTAAGAACAAGATAAATCTTTATTCTGTAGTACCATAAAACTTATATTTTGACATCAATGTAAAGACCGACGATGTTTTTTTCTTTGTAGTGTAGGAACAAATCTTGAATATAAAACACTCTGATTATTTTTTAAATAATATGTAAAGTACTTAGTTTAATAAAAATTTAGGTGTTATATATATTTATATAGCTATATTATCATTATATCCAAAAATTGTATTTAAAAAGAGATTAGTACATCAAAATACTATAATAATACTGTCACTATTCAAATGTAGGTTGAACTGTGATGCTTCGTTGTTGGTTGTGAGTTCAATTCTCACTTGGGGCAATAAATTATTTTCAATTTCCTGCCATTCAAACAAGTCATATGATGTTAGAATTTCTTCACCTGAGGCTGTGGTTTATAATAAAAAAACCACATGCTGCATGAAGCTAGTTGACTCTGATTTACAAAATATAAATCAAATCTACTAACGTATAAATATACAAAAATGCTAATAAATCCCTTCTTTTTACAGTTGGTTCTGTTCCTGCCAGCCCTATGCCGTAAGATGGGCGTGCCCTACTGCATCGTCAAGGGCAAGTCCCGCCTCGGTGCCCTAGTACACAGGAAGACTTGCACGTGCTTAGCGCTCACACATGTATGTTTGTTTTTGTTTTGGATTTTTTGTTTTTAGTGTTTTCTGATTGTTTTTTTATATATTTTGGTTTTTTTTTTATTTCAATTATTAGTGATTTTTTTGTTAAGTTTTAATTTTATTTGTTATAAATTGATGCTGTCACCTTTCTATATACTTTGAGTCCGCTTTTTTTAAGTTTTTATGTTATTGGTACAAAATTGCAGTTTTAAAATCAATATTTTATTATAGTTATTTATCAGAAAATGCTAAAACTGATGCTTAGGATATTTAAATGCTAAATGAGACTAAGATGTGCATATAATGATGATTTATTTGCTATCCAAACGCCATGAGGAAAACCTTTCTACCACCTTAGAGAAATATCTGAGTATGCCATCTAATACTTTGTTAGGATTTTATGTTACAAGTTATTAGTTTTAAAAAGAATTATAAGTTTTCAATTAGTTTTTTCTTTACCAGTTTCTTTTTTTAATTTGAATCAAAATAATTATATATTTTAAATTTTTTTGGAAGATATTTTTCGTTTTCTGTTGCTTTTATTCTCTAAGTCTTCAAACACTAAAGTGCAAAAAACAATTATACACAGGTCGAGTCCGGTGACAGAGCCTCCTTCTCCAAGGTAGTAGAAGCGATCCGCACCAACTTCAATGAGCGCTACGAGGAGCTCCGAAGACACTGGGGTGGTGGTGTGTTGGGCAACAAGTCTAACGCGCGCATTGCCAAGCTGGAGAAGGCCAAGGCGCGCGAGTTGGCGCAGAAACAGGGCTAACCCTAATAAATAATTATCTGTAGTTTGTTTTTTATTTACCTTTTGGAGTTATATTTATAGAAGAGGATGGTGAGTTACTACATGTATCTCTAGTATATTACGATCATAGGCGCTTGTAATTTATAAGTCATTTCTAATATTCCCTAGAACATATTAAAAAAATGGGCTTTTATAATTTAACGAAAGTTAGTACTATTTTTAGCATCTTAGTTACCTAATAACTGCCAAAGCACCCACTACCCAAGATTCATATTCCCTGATAGTACTTACCGGTGTTGGGTGGGTGCGCACATAAACTTTCATGTTTTATAAAATACCGAAGTGTCTCTAGTGACGAGGTAGAAGCCCGGCGTTGAGTTCTGCCACTCGACAAGCAATGTCTCGAAAGATTCAGTGGTACTTAAATAGGGGAATGGCATGTCTTAACAATATATTCCCTCTGTGTAATCCCTTCTGTGTGTGGGAAACAGATTGAAGCTGATTTTATCTTGAGGATAGGTTTGCCTATTACAGACCTGTTATAGAAACTAAATTTAGTTAATAAGAATTACTGAATTTCAGTTCACTAGTAACCTCTGAAGAATTCCACTATTCAGTGCCTGGCTTCATCAGCAGATCAGCTCTATAACTCCATATTATTGTATTCTCATCTAAGTTACGTATTACTGCCGAGTTTCAAGATAATATAATTATTAAAAGCTGGGCCAATTCAGTTTTTCTTAGATTTTATTATATAGGTAGTTTGTTATAGATCGACCTAATAAAAAGATGTCCATCTATCGGAAACGTTGAGAAAAATATAATTTCATCTCATCAATCAACGTTGTTACTTAAATTGTCACTAGATGTCGATAAAAAGAAATAAGAAATACATTTAGGTTATATGGTGATATTTTTATCATATATTTTTAATATTTTGAATGTGTTATTAAAGTAGGTAGTTATTAAATAGGTACATGTTTATATTAGAGTAAAAATTAATTAGCATTTATATTTTTAAGTTGAATTGGAGAAGAGGAATTCTAGATGGCAGTAGTATTGTAATAGAGCAAAAAAAACAATTATTTTTATGTACAATTTTTTAATACAAACTAATTAAATATTATAGTTGTTTTCTTCAAAAGGCCGACGTGATGCAGCGGCGCACTCTTGAACTAAATGTGTTGATTGTGGGTTCGATTCCCACACGAGAGAAAGAATTCTTTTTATTTCGTCGGTCTAGTAACAAGGTAAGCAGCGGCGATATTAATTTTCTTACTTCATAAAAAAAACATGAAGTTCGACTTATCAATATTATAGTAGGTATAGTGTTTTCAAAATTGGCTGACAACAGAGAAAGTAGTGTCTCAACACTAAATTCTCATTACCTATCCTTTTGTATGTGAAAAAAGCATGAAACTTAAAAAAAAATACGCTGTTTCCCACATACATCAGGGTAGGCGGAGGGAACCTAGAGGTTTACCTACACATGGTTCACCACTTTTTGCCTCATTTTGGAGACAGCATGTTGAGTGGCGGAACTGAACGCCGCGTCTTATTACCGGAGCGAGGAAATGACAATTCATAACCCTGAGTAGAAATCGGACGCACAACTGTCGCGTTTATATTCAGAAGCTGTGCCATAACGCAACGACGGCCTTTAAATTTTTAAAGAAATATTTTTTAAAACAATTCGTTATTTAATTAGCTATATCATATAAACCATTCGCACTCGTATAATTGCTCGCGACATACTTCCCTCGGGATTGCCTTTTATTACCAGGTCATTATAACTCACTTTAATAATTACTTTTATATTAAGAAATACATTTAACTTTTTGTGCTATTTAGGTCATTTTTTATTACATTCACATTTTTTTGTACTTTTAGGGTGCCGTCATTCAAAATGCAATAATGGAGCTCTTATAGAATAATTTTGCTATCCGTCTGTCAGTATTTTTATGCATAGAAAAAGTTAAGCTGATTTCATTTGCAAATTTTTTCAACTATATCTGTATATATACATATTTTTATCGGATCGTAATAAAACATCCTTTATTTTTTTAAACATTCATATATCTACCGATATTTACGCTCTGCGGAAATCGAACTGTCTCTTCTAATATTTATCTAAAATATTTGTCCAAGCAACACGTTCCAAATATTTGACCAATTTATAAAGAGACAGATGGAGCGATGGAAAGGAAGAAAGTAATAGGTATGTAGTATAGTATAGTTCTTTGTTTTCTTTCCTAGTTTCTTTTGAAATTTCAACTGACCCGTTGATGTATTGAATACCTTTTTTCGATTGCTAAACCGATGGTCGGTGATTCAATTTTAATTCAGATAGATGTAATATTTTTATCTTTAGTTTGTTAGATCTCCAGTATTCAGTCTCGCAATATTTCGAATTCGGGTGGAAAATGGAGAATGGAGTGTTTTGACATTAGGTTTCTCTATCTAGGAACGAAAGAAAGATGACAAAAGCTGCATGATGAGGTCCTCGTGGCCCGGTGGCACCAGGGTTTGACTGTTATTGTCCCTTCAATTAAATGACATATTTAATATTTTTTGTTTTATTAACAGGCTTAGGGGACTTGATGCCCTTTAAAATGGTCTAAGGTCTAAAAAAAAAAACATAGTGTCTTCTACTTTCACGTAGATCAAGTGTCAGAGACACTAAAATGTGACATTGGCTACCTTTAAAAAAAAATAATCGTCGACTTTGATGCCCCTTTCCTTTTGATGCCCCTAGATACGCCACTGTACCAGAGGCAAAATGAAAAAAAATCATTCCCCCAAATAGGAAACGAACCCACAACCGTCGCGTTTACCTAGGCATCAAATGATTTATTGGTTGAAAGATACGCGTGATGATGAATGAATGAGTGACTAATGGTGGCACGACGGTAGCTTGTATAAACGTAGTGTCGAAGTTGAAAATTATAATAAATAGATCCTTAGATATTTGTTTACAATCCCGAATCTTGTAAATACATACATACCGACATATAAGTATAAACATAAAATGAACTTTCATGTCATATTATTTAATCAAGATTAAAAATCGACTATTCCATACACACTCGTGAAAATAAAATATTTAATATTTTCATTTCTTGGCTAATAGGCAGTACTTCCAGAATTTGGCAAATTTTGGCCGAAAAATTGGACGCGATTGTCTTAACGCTAGGCTCCCTCTGCCTACATGCGGTATACAGCGTGATGCTAAATATATATCTATATATATAAAATCGAAAGGTCACTCACTCATCACGAAATCTCAGAAACTACGAGTGCTAGGAATCGCAAATTTTGCATAGAAGTTACTTATAGGACGTAGGTGCTCGCTAAGACGGGAATTTGCAATATTCGACTTCTAAGGAGTTGTTTTTGGGGTCGAAAGTTTGTATGAAACTTCGTTACTACAAATGCTACGAGTCTCAAATTTTGCATAGACGTCACTAGGACGTAGTCATGGAGACAGAAATTAATAATAACATAGTTCACGCGGGTGAAACCGCGAGCGGGCCGCTAGTATGTATATATAGCTAAAAGTTTTAGTCTAAAACTTCAAGTTAATATGTCTACAGAGCCCCGAAGGCAGGAGGGTCACGAAGCCCTTTACGGAACAAAGCAAGCAGACAGCGGACTCAAGACTCCCGTGTGTGAATTAAAATTTTTTCACATACAAAAATGTATAAACATAGGTATGTATATGCATTGTCTAGAATATGTGAAAAGTAATTTTCTTCCTGCCTTTTTTTGTAATTTATATAATTTAAGAATATGTAATTTGAGAATGATTTATTCCTTATTTATACGTATGCTTATATAGAATGATTTTATTGAAAAAAGATTAATTCATTCATTTATGTAATGTGATATTTTTAGACGCCAGTCGTGGCGAAGGGCGGGTTCGATTCCTACTCGAGAATATGAAATATTTAATATTTTCCTTTTATGGTTTGGTAACGAGGCGTTGAGTTTCGCAAATACCTCCAGACATCGGCGAAAAATGGAGAACTGAAGATTCTTACTGGGATTAGGTTCCCATACTAGATTTCCTCTACCTACTTTGGTGTGTGGGGATACGGCGTGAAGATAAAAAAATAAATTTAAGAAGTTTGACTGTGCTGGAGCACAATCCTAGCGCGGCGTTCATCTCCACCAGTCAATACTGGAGAACAGCGTTTTGACAATAAATTATTTCTAATTACCCAGGTGTACGGAATAAAAATAAAAAAAGTATTTTCAATATTTCAACTACCCCAGAAAATAGAGAATGGAAAAAATAAATACCTCTATATACTAATTATAGAGACTGAATCACTATTATTATTTGTATAAAGGAACAGTCAGACAATACTAAAGTCGCTTGTCTAATGTAAAGGCGCACTCGGGCGCAGCTGTGCATTGAATTATAAGCAAATCGATAGCTTTGACAAATGTTAATGGTATCGAACAGAGAAGTATTTTGTATGAATCAATAGAAAGAAAAAAATTTAAAGAAAAAAAATAAAAGCAGGGTAGTATTAAGGCACTCTGCTCTCCACTTCCCGCCGCTCTTTGCCTCGATGAAAATATTAAATATTTCATTTCCTCCACAACTGGGATGCAATATTTCACTACATGTATTTCAATATTTAAATGTAATTTGGACGCGACGTCCTTATACTCTTAATAATTGACATCACAACTAACCTCCTATTACAAAATCTATCATAAACGAATAAACTAAAGTTTTATCATATCACAAATTGAAATGGGAAGAATTATTTAAAATTAATATAGTACGACAGTCTCGTTGTACGCAGGCGCCACCCCCTCGAAAAATAACAGGTATAGGAACGTTCAGTCGTGAACCACGCAGAGGACTGAGCGCTTGTCTCTGGAAAAATACAATTTTAAATGAAAAATTAAATGAAATAATACGTTTTTTTATATGAAAAAATGTGAATTGCATAAATTGTTGGTGATCTGTGCTGTGTCAGTTAAAACTGTGTGTGTCTGTGATGCCTAGAGGCTATGTGCGATAATGACAACTGTTTTTGGAATTGGATTGCAAATTGTGGACTTTATGGTAAGTAGATATGTTTTTTTTGTGGAAAAATGTATGGGAACTTAAGATTTTTCAGAAAATAAATGTATTTTGTGAGAAATGGATCGTGAATTTTTAATCTGTAGGTTTTTTTTTGTTCAAATTATTTCTTAATATTTCAAATTATAGTTTAACTAGCGACCCCCTTGCGGCTTCGCCCGCTTTTACTACTGGATTATTCATATAATGTATGTTAGCAAGATAATGTGAAAATTAATTAAACCCTAATGCAACCCGCATTTTCGTAGTTTCAATAAGGATTTTCCAATTGTTTTACACAGCAATGATTTTTTAGTAGGTACCGTAATTTTAAATCTGTGCTACTAATCTTTTCAAGTACTTATTAAAATATTCTTAAATGACTATTTTTAGATAGTTAAATGACTATTTTTAAACGGAAGAAATTATAAACAAAAGCCTACCTACTAATAACTACTACAAAAAATATGAAACCAAATATATCGCGCTGAAATAATACATTCAACTCCAATTATCCAATACGTGCAAACGCATCTAAATCTTCGTTGCTACAGAGGCAGGCGGGTTGCTTTTTTCGAGCTTGTGGTTAATGCTGAAGAGGGTATTCTGTCCCTGATGAAAAGCAAGCAATACGTGGCTGCCTGTGAGGAAAATTAAATAGAATGCATTGGCCGGGAATCGAACCCGGGCCCGCGTGGCAGGCGAGCATTCTACCACTGAATCACCAATGACTGCTCATGACGCGCTTGTATAAGCAAAACGTCGCGGGGCGCGTTTCGCAGCAAGGATGTTTTGATATTGTAACAACTTCTAAAGTACTTATTAAAATAAAAAAACAGTAAAAAACAGTTTTGATCTACATTAAATGACCAACGTTACTAATATACTTATTTATATGCTGAGAGTAAGGAATAAGTAAAACTTGAGTCGGCACAGCTGATGTGTCGGCGGTGAAGTAGAAATTTAATAAAGTATTTTAAAGGATAAGGATTAATACCATTATGGAAAAATATCCCTCACAATAAAAAATATATTGAAATTACTGTTTTTAGACAGAAATATGATCACTACACGTTATCCTTAAAATATAAAAATATGCTGTCGCGGACTTTTTTGTAGATCTTATTAAGAGGAATAATACTCCAGTACATTATTTTCATGTAGTACTTACCATTAAAGCAGCGCATGCGCGAAAGTGTCTCAACGGGTAGGACTTTAGACACATTTATCGTATTTATGTTAATTTACATAAGAATGTACAAATAATAAACTATATATAAACCTTCCCTGAGAAATACTCGACCTAATGGTGAAAACCGCATAAAAATCCGTTGGGTGGTTTAGAAGAAGAAGAGTTAGAAAGTTCAGACAGACACGAAAAGCGACTTTGTTTTATAAGATACTAGCGACCCCCTTGCGGCTTCGCCCGCTTGTACTACTGGATTATTCATATAATGTATGTTTGCAAAGCACTTAAGATAATGTGAAAATTAATTAAACCCTAATGCAACCCGCATTTTCGTAGTTTCAATAAGGATTTTCCAATTGTTTTACACAGCAAGGATTTTTTAGTAGGTACCGTAATTTTAAATCTGTGCTACTAATCTTTTCAAGTACTTATTAAAATATTTTTAAATGACTATTTTTAGATAGTTAAATGACTATTTTTAAACAGAAGAAATTATAAACAAAAGCCTACCTACTAATAACTACTATAAAAAATATGAAACTAATAAAATCGCGCTGAAATAATACATTCAACTCCAATTATTCAATACGTGCAAACGCATCTAAATCTTCGTTGCTATGCCTCTATAGCGGGCGGGTTTTTTTTTCGAGCTTGTGGTTAATGCTGAAGAGGGTATTCTGTCCCTGATGAAAAGCAAGCACTATGTGGCTGCCTGTGAGGAAAATTAAATAGAATGCATTGGCCGGGAATCGAACCCGGGCCCGCGTGGCAGGCGAGCATTCTACCACTGAACCACCGATAACTGCTCATGACGCGCTTGTATAAGCAAAACGTCGCGGGGCGCGTTTCGCAGCAAGGATGTTTTGATATTGTAACAACTTCTAAAGTACTTATTAAAATGAAAAAACAGTAAAAGACAGTTTTGATTTACATTAAATGGCCAACGTAACTAATATACTTATTTATATGCTGAGAGTAAGGGATAAGTAAAACTTGAGTCGGCACAGCTGATGTGTCAACGGCAACGGCGGGATGTGTCCAACAATTAAATGCGTTTTTCTCTAAAACTATTCGCAATTTCGAAATTGTGTAAAAATCAAATTTTATCTTCGTTTAACGTAGAAATTTAATAAAGTATTTTAAAGGATAAGGATTAATACCATTATGGATA
The DNA here is from genome assembly GCA_000313835.2 of Heliconius melpomene melpomene. Classification (NCBI taxonomy): domain Eukaryota; kingdom Metazoa; phylum Arthropoda; class Insecta; order Lepidoptera; family Nymphalidae; genus Heliconius; species Heliconius melpomene. The sequence goes on from HE670117.1 coordinate 58,876, forward strand.
AATATCCCTCACAATAAAAAATATATTGAAATTACTATTTTTAGACAGAAATATGATCACTGCACGTTATTCTTAAAAGATAAAAAT